>LKNJ01001515.1:0-89035 GCA_002120245.1 Maccullochella peelii | reverse complement strand
CACACACACACACACACACACAGTAACACAATACACATACAAACACAAACACATAGACAGTAATACACAAAGACAAACAGGTTTTTCTATCTTTGTGGGGATATTTACTACTTCAGCCTGTTTCTACTACTTCTACTAATACTTTTCCTTCAGCCTTTAATGTACTTTTTCACATATCTGCATTTTCGGCAGTGCTTCCAATTTTTCTGCATTTTCAGCAGTGTTTTGCAAATTAATTTCAGCTTTCAGCATTCCCACGCATTTTCTGCAGGAAATGCAATTTTTCTAGTTTCTTCTAATCCACCAATTTTTATCCAGGACTCTGACCATGTCGCATAAGAGAGAAGCAGTCAAACATGCTTATGATATGATCCATCTACAAACAATCCAGTGCATTATGACCCTACTGGAAAAAGCAACGTTCATGCAAGGCATGTGCTGAATATTTACATCGTAAATACCATTGCATGCGACATGTGATGCAACCAAGGAAATCACTTTGGCCTGTGTTAACTGCTCTCCAGACTTGTGGCTGGTTAGGCATAATTTGGCCACAGCAGCCTGATCAGTGTCAGCCCACTGCATCCTAATCACAACCAGATAAGAAAAACAGAGAGAGTCGCGCACAGAGCTGCCCACCTTGGAATATATTTTCACATACACTGTACAGTGTGGTGTGTAGAATGCTATTTTCATATTTTTGGTGAGATTAATATCTCACCTTATACCTGATATATACCTGATCAACCAGGCTTTCCTATTTAAAACTGGGAAGGGTTAGAAAAATACTGATATACTGTACATGAAACCCAATGTGGCCGCCATGGGTTTTATGTTATGTCGCAGATGTATTAGATTACATATATTAGATTAGAGTTAAAAAATATCATATCCTATACATAAAAAAAATCCTTTAACAGTCTACCCACAAGAAAATACAGCATTTAACTTACTTTTTGTGAAGTGTTAGTTGCGTGAATATGAATGAAAGTTAATAAGTTGGCTACAGTCTCTTAAAACAAGACTAAAAACCACCTCTTTCTTTAGTGTTTCCACAGTCTTACATCCTGCCAGTCTTACACTGCCTCTCAGTTTCTCATGTCAGACGTTGGTGGGACTGTGAAGATATTAGCTTAATGTCTCTACTCCAAAAGATGTGGTTGATTTAAAACATTTAAAGGAAGCACGTAACCATTGCAGCATTTGGCCTTGCCTTGGATAAATAAAAGGATATGGTTTCTGCAGTAGTGACAGTCCCACATTATATATACTGTAAATGTGTCATCAAGACTTCGCCTGTGCCCCAGGATGATAGTTTACCTGAACTGATGTAAATTAATGGTGATGTGTCACTGTATCCAAGGGCCTTTTAGTTTATATATTTTGACTTCTGATTATGGCCTGCATAATCACAACTTTTTTTGATTCACTCCCAACCGTAGCACGCGTTCATGTTGACTTTGTGGTTTTCCTAAATTGGGCTCTGGCTCCAGTTGGCTGAGTTTCCATAGCAACATTTAGCCTTATCTGCTACTGTTGAGGAGAAACAATAAGGTCTTTCACTTTCTCGACTCTGTCTTTACTTTTCCACAATTTTAAGTGAAAAGGCCATTTATGTGAATATGAGCTATATTTGAAAATGAGCAAAGCATGATATTCATAATATCCCATAAGTCTGGATACTTACATGAAGTCATAAGATTAATTCATTAATGCATTTGTCATGCAGTGGCTATGAAAGATTAAGACTTATTTTATAAATATAAAGTCCTTATTTTAGTATTTAGAGAAAAAACAGCATCAGCATCTTTTAAGGTATAATATAGACATCGACATTTGTGTTTATGTATCTAGTTTGAAAGACCTTGTCTGAACATAAACATACAGTATAGAGTATAAAAACGAGTATTAGTGCACTCAGTAAAGTGTACATATTTTATTTGAACACTGTTGGTACCCCAGTAAGTTAGATTTTTCAGTAAAGACTGTACGAAACTCAGAACTTCTTTTATGTATGTATTTTCAAAATAAAGAAATAGAAATTCTAAGATAACTTTGCAACAATATATTGTTTTTTCTCTCCAGTGGGTTAACCTTCCTAATTGAGCTCAGTCATTTCCTCAGATGCTATAATGATAAACTGACTTAATGTATGGCCTCTCTGATGGATGAGGCTGCGGCTCAACTTCACTGAGCAAAGCCAACTCCTAAAACACATAAGGGAGGAGATGTGGAGTGTTTTCCTTGGTTTCACTCCTAGGTCAGTACATTTGTTCAGTGCGAAACGTCATTATTAACAGGAATAGAAACTATAGCAGGAAAGAAACTAGCCCAGACGATCCCCTGTTAAGTTATGAAGCCATTCTCCAAAGCAAAATTTGTAATAAAGCACTTGATACTCTACCACTTTGACCTGGCTTGGCTGAGTGATAAAGGTTTAAGTATTGTTTAAGACTTACGGGCATTTGCTTACCATGATAGCGAGGACTTGAAGAATCTGTAAAATTAAGAAAATAATAATAATAATTAAAGTTGCTCTTCATTCTTACTCATATTGGGGTTGCTGCCCAGTGCAGGTCTGAAATTAACAAAAAAACACTTTCGTAGCTGGAATAAGATATTAATGATATGTGGCTTTGTCGAGACTTGGTATGCCGTTAAAGAGGAGCGCTTTCAGGGTAAAGTGCCCTTTGACTTTATGAAGTCTGTAGCTCAGACTTCATAAAGTCCCCTTGGGAATCATACTAATAAATTTGGTTAAACAGGCAACACACTTGTCTATGTACACACGTGTGTTGTAACATGTGGCTTACACACTCAAAAAAAAAAAAACAGGACAGGTGTAAAATATCTTTTTAAATTCATTTTCTAATAGATATTACACACTTGCTAATGCTAATTAAAGCAGTATTTTTGAACTTACGTACATATGTTACTTTATAAGAAATAATGATTTGCTCTGTAGAAGTGTGGTAACCTTGCAATGGAATTTACTACTTATAATTGTAAAATATATATAATAAAATAACTTGTTATTTAACTGCAAGTGTTGTGAGAGATGCAGCATTTAATACTTATGGTTGAATTTATACTTTTCCACAAATGGACATTTTATCATGAACACACCTGAGGACTCACTGATCCACACTGACACCTATGTCTACCTGCCAACACATGTAACAGTGGGACAGCCTCACTGGGTCTTTTAGCATGCACCACAATGACACCTCTAACCATTGAGATTCCTACCTTACCGCCACTATAATAATATTCAGTCTGTGTCAGCACAGTATTGTGAAAACAAATTAAGACTATGATTAATGAACACTTCTAACAAACCCCAGACTGACTACAGTGATGGGACTCCCAGTAAAGACTGCCTCCTGCCCTTAGAGCTGACGTTAACCCCTTTAGCATCAACAATGATGCTCCCTCGACTCTCATCAATCCAGCGCTGACAACTGTACAACTCATTCTCCCCTTCAGCACCTTATAGGCCCCCTCTTCCAGGGTGCCTGTCTGCTGTAAGGCCATACATTTTACTGACTTTTCTTTCTAAAAAAAAGAAAAAAGTAGACAGGGTTCTGATTTGAAACGCCTTATAGAAAGGTTTTTTTGTATACATCCTCTTAAAAGGATGTTATTAATATGACTTGTACCCTCCAGATTATTTTTCCCTTTGTTGTTAACTGACAGGGTATCCTTTCCTCAAAATGAACATGCTAACACATAAATAATCAGTATCCACACATAAACATCCTCAAGCAGGATCCACGAGTACCAACGTACAGCATTTATTTGATTTATATCCCTGGTGGTGATGATCCTTCAGCACTTTAGTTAAATACAATCAAATTGAGTGTGTGTCAATATCAGCTAAAAGACATCTTTGTGTGCTGTATAGTTCCTTGTCTCTTGGTCCTCTCCGCTGATGAGCAAGCATTAGGAGAGAACTGGCTGGCAGGGATGGCTTGCTCTGTGCTGACAGCCATGTTAGAGTTGATAGACATGATGTGTCAGCACCCAGAGTGCCCTCAGAGAGTGATGGCGGTGGCCTTTACAAGGATGTCTTTCTGCAAATCACTCACTGGGCAAATATACAAAAACTGCCCATTGCCTGGGCAAGCAGGTTGTCCATCAGTGCTCAAAGTCCCTCAGTGCCAGTTTGGGTAATTACTGAACGTAAAAGGTCCATTTGATATCAAAGGGACATCCTTTTACCTTGACCTACCTCCTGTCTTTTTTGTGCATCTTTCACCACACAGTAGCATCTATCTAGGGAAGGGAGAGGCACGTTGAATTCCCAGTGGTCTGGTGTAAACTGCTGCCACATACCATACACATCAAAACTAGAATTAATTAATTAGGAATTAAATAACATCTATCCTCACATACACAGTAAGAACATTGACTGGGACACAAAAACTCAAACTGAAAAACTAGAGGGAGCGAACTGCAATAAAAATAGACGTTTTTTAACAGTCTGTGAGTGTGAAATCCAAATTATAAAACAGTGTGAAGCTTTAGGGGGTGAAGTATATTGCTTACAATACAAGGTAATTACTCACATTCATCACTCTGGTTATAAATGGAAATCTTTTCCCTCCTCAAGGCAAGCTGTAAAATAATGTAAACATTTACCCATAACCCAGCTACTTTATTAGTATAAAACACACCATATTTGCTCAACCTGCAGCTCTTTTCCAAGCATGTATTATGCAGTAATATCCCTATTTTACAGTAATAGGTTTTAAATCTAATAAAGAAACACCAAGGGCACGTTTTGCTGCATGGGAAAAGTCATAAATCACAGTATGTCTGCAGAGTGACAAATTACTGATGTCATCAACACGGCATGCCAAAAGCAAAATCTTAGCGTTGGCTGGTGCACACTGACTTATAGGTTAACACTGCCTACAGCATGCTGGTAAGACCGTGTGGTACAAAAAGAGCAATCTTTAAAAGCATGGTAGCACATTTACGTATGAACAACAGTTCCCACAGTTTGAAGGTTTGTGTTTGTTTGTATTGAAGATTAGCCATTTTAAGTTTATGGTGTTGAAAGGTAAAGGTCCAAAGGCAGACCCAAAACACTGTACTGTTATAATACACCCGCACATGCAAGACCCTTACAATGAGATGCTAGTGACTCTTAATGCACCACAATGGTCGGTCACAGCTTTGTCAACACAACAGCTTGTAATGGGAGCTTGATGAAAAGGGAAGTTCGATGAAAGTAGAGAATTTATAACATACAAATAAAAGACAGTACAAGACTTGGATGGTAGACAAACTTGGTTCTTGCTGCTTGCTTGCTGCTTTTGATATGGCTGATCATAATTGTTTAATTGACATTACTGAATATCTTGTGATGTGCCCCAAAGTTCAGTGCTTGGACTTGTTCTTTTTCTGTCTGTATTTGCTGTCATTCGAGAACATGGTGTTTCTATTGTTATGCAGATGACACACAGCTCTACATTTCTGCCTTAGCTGAACATCTCCCTCCTGTTAACAACCTTGTTAAATGCTTTTTACAGTAGATATCGATGAAAAGATGACTCCGCTTTTTATGGTGATGAGGATACTTCTCTTTAAACTTTTTAAAATTAGATTTTACCAAGGACATTGTAATATTTTCTCACCTATTTATTGATATCTATTCTGTTTTTTGTTTGGTGTAAAATTTCTCTCTTAACTTTCTTATGATTTGTTTATTTTTCATCTTTGTGACGCATTGTGATGTATAAATAAAGTTTATTGTAGTATTATTTTATTGTAGTTTTAATACATTACAAAAACATCCAAAATTACTGCTCTGTAGAGGATTAACTGCATAAATATATGAACAGTAATTAATATACAGAGTACCCTCTGACATCCTGTTATTAATAGCCTGTAAAAACTTACAAAACCACCAGTTGAGGCAGAAATGTCCCTAATTTCTTCAGCGGGAAAGGGAATATTAAAATGAGCAATCCCACCCTGGTAGATGGTTACAAATGACGAAGAACCACTGGAAAGATTTCCACTCATCACTCTACCTGCATAAGTGTGACTACTGTACAGATCAGGAATTATACAGAGACAAAAGTAAACATTTCTAAGCAATGTTGACTTTACAACACACCTCATTTAACATGAAAAAAGTTTACTGAGTTAAGCAAAGACCTGGTGAGAACAGGAAGTGGCAAAAGGAGAGGAAGGCTCAAAACAAGAGACATAGGGCCAAAGACCATTACTGAACATCATGTATGCTTACATAAATTAATATTTTAAGATTTATTTAAGAAAGTGTGTGGTTGTATTCCCTCTCAGCAGGCTACATCACTCATACAGGTGTGGATTCTCTCAGCTGCATGCTCACCCACGGCTCCTCTCTGCCACAATGTTCAGACATGTTTATTTGGACACATGCCATAAATCCTAAGCTTTTGAGGAGGCAGGGGTGGGCCTGGTCATGGTGCAGGCGGCCTGTCCTGCTCCAACGATAATTTGTGGTTTGGTGCATGTTCGACAGCCTACAAAGAGGCCTCAGACTGACACTGGCTGGCTGCACCTATGGCCACGTCCACTACAAATAAGCCAAGGACCCTTATTCTGCAGAGGGAAATATTTATATAATATAAAGTTATTTTCCTGAATTTACCTTCAGGTATATTGGGAAACTGTTTTAATTTTAAAAGGTGAATATATACAAACTTTGAGGGAGAGGAAGAATAAGTTCAGTGAGAGTAGGAAGGCAGTAAATGAAAGAATCGGAAACGAAATTAAGTCTATAATACAGCGACATGAAACAGTTTGTTAAAATTATATATAATAAAGATCACCACTAGAATCCATATCGAACTTTATGGACTTAATGAGAACTGATTTTATCTTATTTTTTGCATAAAAAATAAATGCTTTTAAAATTTTGACAGTGATTGTTTGGGGACTAGTTAGATAAGGATTGGCTGTAAATTAATCCTATTCATGAATGATGTTCATTGGATGGGAAAATCATACAAACATCCCAAGCCTCCTTTGGGCCATGTACCTCTTAACCTCTGCTCTCCTCTCGGTCAACACACTCTGGACAAAGTCAATTTCCTACCAACACTCCCTCATCCACTCACAGTGTTTATAAACCTCCCTCTGTCAAAAAGGGCAGCTAATTTAAAGCTATGCTAGTGTCACCTGGTGAACCTCATGCCCCAGGACCCCGATCGGAACTGCTATGGGTCAGAGGTTACTGTCTGGCCCCTAGCTTATCAAAGCTGTGTTTATTTAAAGTCTATGTGCAGCAATGGACAGAAGGACCACAGGCAATGGAGCAATTTGAAGGCAAATCCTGCTGAGGAGTACAGATTGGGCATGTGCTTTTCAGAGGGTATAGCTGTTGAAATGTCAGCATTGTCATTCTCAATCCTGGTGACGATGGCTTGCTTTGCTCTGGAATAGTGTAAGGTGAATGCTCCTCGGCACCTTGTGACATTCACAGAGAACCTGCAGAGGTACTGAACTCGGGTGCATGTTTACAGGCTTTTCTTGGATAAACAATCTGTCTTGATTGGCACTTACTTGAGTATCCCCTAAACATTTGACTTAGATCCACATGCATTCATTTAAACCTGAATTTTCAACCTCTGGTAATACATTTATGGCCAAAATTAACTGTCAAGCTAAGAGTACAGAGCTGTCCAACTAGATTCCTAACATTCTCCCATTGCACAGTTTGCTAGATAAATCTAACACTCCTTCACACTTGTTGCGCCTTTAACCCCACAGCAAAAAATTATGGATACGCTTGTAATACTAGCATTAGCCTAGTCGTAAATACATCAGACAAACGGCTTGAGGCTCCATGGAGCCTGCAGGCCCTGCTCTGGGAATTCCTCAGTAATTTATTGAGCTAATTTCCAAGGTGCTGAAGAAGCAAAAGAGGTCTGACAGATTTCTCAAGACTGTCCTCCCAAGAAAAACGACAGCATCTTTCATTTGAAAGAGCAATAGGTGCCTCATATACTCAAAACAGCATATATTTACATCCAAGTGACAAAGCCCTCTAGTGGCCGTAGTATGACAGTAGCATAAGAGGAAGATGGGGGGGGGGGGGGGACCACTGTTCATTTCCCGTTTCCAACTGACTGTTTCCCTCACCTTAACGTAGTTCTTATTCAACCCAAACTATGATCTTTCCCAAAACCTTACAGTTGTTTTTGTTTTTGCACCTAAACCTAACCTTAACCATTGCATTGTTACATCATAGAACTGATTTATTTTAACAGTGATTTGTAACGGTTTTGAAAGGCGCAGTGGTCCTGTCAATGGGGGCGTCAGATAAGCGAACTCTTCTATGTGTCGTTCTAGAGGGCATGGACAAACAACGTATATTGTTGTTTAATTTGGACGCTGTTAGTTAGAACCTGCCAAAGCATGCTGTAACAATAAAGACTATGTGTGCATATGCCCATATTATACATTGCAAAACATGGGATAATCTCAGATACTGCATTCTGTGTTGGTTAAATACTACAACAAACAGTCTGTTAAAACACGAGTATACTTAAATCAACACTATTTTTCATTATTAGTCCTGCAAATCACCATTCATTTTAGATATTATCTGTACATTAATATAAAAAATTTTAAGATTTCTGACATTATTTTGGTCAAGATCAATTGTGACCTCACCGGGAAGTCATTAGATCAAGCTTTGGGGTTCGCCACACACAACCATAACAGAGCATCCTGAGAAAAAAGGTGAGGTGTTAATCATGCCTGACCCAACTTTGTTTTCCCACCAGTCTGCATTGTACGTAGCCACACATGGTGTCAGGGATGGCTCCCCTGGTTTATTTACTCTCATCTCGGGATCTCTGGGAGCTGTGTGTGGCCTCCATGCTTCTGTGTTGTAAAGGCACTGCCAGAGGAAACGTAACATTTTACAGTACCCTCTACTGGTGACAGATCCAGCACATGTGTGCTGGTGGAGCTCAGACACAGTGAGAGAGATTCAATTCAGTTCAATTCAGTTTTATTTATATAGCGCCATATCATAACAAAGTTATCTCAGATGGATTTCAGACTTCAGATGTGCCTGCATGTCTGATATGAGAGAGGTATCCATTGGATGTATTCTATCTTAACCATAATGTGTATTTACTGATGAAAAGACTTTACTACTAAACAGATATAGATTTAGATTTATTATATTCCTCATACACATGACTTACAAAAGTGCACTGTATAATGTGAAAGCTCTGCCTGACCAGAAATTTAACTTTCTTTTTAATAATAAACAGATCCTGCTCCTACTCTATACGAGAGGTAGGAGTAAGTCACCCCCTTTGTTCTTCATACTGCTTCTTGCTCTGCAGTATCAGGTCACCCATCTTCTTTTGGATTGATTTTAGATGATCTCTCCTTCCTGGCCTGCTGTGACTGTTTGGCAATGGAGGCAAGTTTTTATTATGCAGTGGCAGGACCTGACTCCGTCTCATTATGTAGGGCGGCGGGTGGATGGAGGGGTGAAAGTGAGAGGGCGGGGGACTCGGATAAGTTCCCCTTTGTGTACACACAAGGAGGTAAAAGGCAGACTGTATGTGGTAGCTAGGGGATCACTCGAGTGGCTCCACAGGTCCTGTCGCGTGGCCCTGAGGCTTTCCTTTGGTTAGCACGCTCAGCCCCCCCTGTTCACAGTTTCAGAAATGTGCCATACTGTATGGCCACCCATTGCTCTGCCTCTCACTGACACACATACAACTGCTATGGAGAGTAATTAGAAAGAGAAATACCAGCTTTTGTTAAATAATAACAGTAATTATGAAAGTGGGCACCTTTAATTGTATGTGCAATTTCACTCCAGTTACTGGGATAAATCAGGTTATGGAAAGGTCATGGCAAGGTCATAGTCCATGATGATTTATGTGTTTTACATGCACAATGGTAATGCAGTAACAGGGGAAAACCCTAGTTTCTTTTATTTGGATTTCTCTCCTGACATAAAACTAATTTCTTGTTTTCTTTGTGTTATGACTTTGTTGCACAACTTAAAGTTGCAAAAGACTTCAACAAACTTCTCTTTTTTAATATTTTTAGTGCTAAAAGCAACAGATGCCAACAAGCTATGGCAGACATAGGTTACAGGTGGCATATTTTTCAGTTAAACTATTTAATTAATTAAATCCTTTTGAATTAGGAGAAATATTCAATTTGTGCATAAAAACACCTGCATTGGAAATTGTGCTTGGCTGAGATAGAACATTGTTGAGCTGATAAATCAAACATACAATAAGGGGTGATGAAAATATTAGCTTTAGGAAAAAACTATGAAAACAAGGGACCTGCATCTAGCTATTTTTCTGTAGAAGCAGCATCAGTGAAGGGTGGCTGTTATCTTGTTATGCCCTCTTAATATTCAGTTCCTCATTAATTTTCTTCATGATGTTGGAGAACCTAACAGGAGACAACATGTAGAAATGTCTTGCAGCGCATTTGTGACATACAATTGTGTTATATAAGCTAGGCAGCTGAGTATAATACGAATTGGTAGTGAATCAGTTTCTGAGGGTGAGTCACCTCACCCTGTTTTTTTTCTCAATTCTTAAACTAGAGAAACCCAACAAAAGGGTTTTGAGGGACTATGTTTTATGTTCCCTGCTAACTGTCTCAGACATTCACTTATTCCTATTCAAGAGGGTATGTGTGGGCACATGTGGTCTAAATTATGATGTTATATGATGCAAAAACACTGTGGCACAGAGAATCAATGAGGTATGAAACTTTGCCATGTCCACTTTCGGATCCCATCATTCAATCCAGGAAACTGGGCAGAATGCAGCTTTTTTGTGCCTTCTTCAGCACACACCACTTCCTGTGTTCGACTGTAAACACTTAATGAGATGTTAGATGCATATAATCACTGCAAATTATTGTCAAGGGTGAGTGTTGTCCTTTAAAGAGATGACATCAGTGTCTGGCAAACAGAGCCAGACAAAATCTGCATTTGCATTAGTTGTGTAAGCATTTGAAGAGTACTTCACCTCCTCATCTCCAAATGTCATGCAACAGTATTTATTAACTGATCTGACCCCACAGCAGAGGTCTGAGGCAGTGGAGTGGGGATAACATGCCTTACCTTTGTCTATGAGCTTTGGTATATGACGCCCAGCATGATAGTGGTGCTCCATACAGGCCTGCCACCCTCACCCTGCCTTTCAGCACCTTCTGGCCCACAGAAAGGGCTTCTTTGTTCAGCCTTGTGCTTGTGACGTCCACTCAAGACCATGCTTCCATTAGCAACAGCCTGCCAAATAACCAGGGATTGTGATGGAGCCTAATACCCACTGCATATGTAGTATTTACTTAAGGAGGAATAGAAAATTGTCCCTCCCATAGCGTCCAGACACAAGACTACTTTTATAACTCACCTTAGTCACACTCACTGGCTTTCACCAGGCTGATTGACTGATGATTTCACTAGTTAGGAGTTGCCCCCTTTACAGAAAAGTTTAATATTTTTGATTTATCATAATTTATCCTCACTGGGTTGATAATGGTTTCAATGTTACATTGCAGACAAATTAATTTTCATTAAAAAGAAAAGGGGCGACTGACATGAGATAAAATGTTATTAATTACTGCAGTTGTAGATCACAAATCATAGAGTACTGGTGCAAAAAAAAATCTTAATAATAAATAAGTATAAAAAAGACCAAGCTTACACTTTTAAACATTTTAAGAAGCCTTAATGAAACATCCAAGGTTAAAAATAATCATAATTTGGATTTAAAAACCATTTCATTTAGACATAATTTCTGTCTCGCCAGCAGACTTTGCAATAGACATTCAAGAATTTCATATTTTATTCGAGTAACCCAAAAGGTGTTTTATTGCACATGAAATACAATCCTGTACTGTAAATTTCCCCAAAACTTCAAGAAAGACTAAAGAAGTGACACTCTGGATTTGATCTGACCTGTGGTATTTTTCCACTGGGCAGGCCTGATATTCCATGGCCATGTTCAAAAATAAAGTATGCCAGTCTTTCGCTTATTTTAGTTGGATACAGTGACACAGATTCTCTTATCACAGCTTTCCTTTTACTCACATTGTCCTGGTATAGACTCCTACAGTACATGAATTCAATCCAGGCTCTCAATTCAAACATGTCTCAGAGAGAGACTGGCCCGCTGAGCCAAGTCTACAAGTATATGGAAATAAAACAATATTCAAACATCGCTTTTAAAATAAACATTTGCACTTGGTCGACATGGCTGGCAAATGCCCTTCTACGCTGTCTCTATTTAAGGAAATCCAATACATATGTCTCTTCATATTTTCATGGATTATAATGATGGCCATGCAACATCAAATCATCCAGACCTTCAAGACCTATGAACTCACTGGTTTCTATTTAGAATCAAAAACAACCCACCAAACTTTTCTTTTTTCCAACCCTAATTTTCTGCCCTCACTATGTGTTTAGGTGCACAGCTATTCAGCGAGCTAAACACATTTCCAATAAAGGCTAAAGGCACCAGTTGTCCTTTAACGTTTTTATTGGAAAAAATTGTGAAAATATGAAAACAGTATTGGACAACAAATTCAATGATAATTATTACAAAATGGAAAAAGGTTTGATTATATAAACAATAGACCAAATGTGCTATAAACTGGATTCACAACAGTATCGATTAGCTAGCTGTCAAATTAGTTATATTGTCCCTCATGGCAGGAATAAAACAAAGTATCACCAGTGAAAGATCAACATTAAGTCCCTAAAGAAAGAACACAATAATGAATCTAGTAAACATACACAGAGTCCACATAAAAAAAAATAAAAAGTGTAAAATATATAGCTAACAGTTAGCCCAACAGTAAATTAGCTAACAGTTCAATTGTTACCTAATTGTATTTGCAACACATTAGTTTCATACCTAGTATGGCTAGCTTGGTTAGCAATCACAAAAAAGTTATCTGTAGAGTATCTATAGATAATTGGTCCAGCAAGGAAATGTGGCAAGTAGATAAAAGATGTTTGTGAATATTTTTCTTGATCACAGATTTGACAAAATGGTGGATGTAACAATGTCAGTTAAGGAGTAACTGCTATAGAACTGTGTTAGTATGCTACTGCTGGCAGAATACCTCACTAAATACTGTATTTTTGTCCTACATATGGGAAAGAGTAACTGGATTTGCAGTGGCTGATAAACTGTTAGCACTAGCTTCACCTAGAGTTAGAAAAAAGTAAGAAGAGTCACACACAAGGCTTTGCTCCTGAATTTCCATCAGCTGATGACTCCTAACGACCTGGAGAAAGTGAGAAAGAGACAAACAGGGATCATTACTGTATAGACAGAATGACTCAGGGTGGCATCTTCCTTGCTGTCCGGTTTTTTGTTTGTTTTCCGAAGCCTGCTATTTTCCACTTTTACAGCCTTATATTGTTTGCTCGACCAACTTGACCTTCATTGAATTTCTAAACAAACAAGGTGAAAGAGCTTCATAAAGGGGCTCATTCTTAACATTTCTTTTAATAGAAAAAAAAAAATCAAGGGTCATTTTTGTGTATTTTTCTCCAAGACGGGAAACCCTGCCCATCTCTGTTTTTACTGGAACTCTGTTCAGGTGTTTCATTGTAAATGTTGACTCGTTTGACAATATTACAGCCGATGATGCTGACTCCACACGTGTTTCTAACAGACATTTGCGTAAGTCAGGTACTATACATCCACAAAGACTTCTCTTTTGATTATCTGCTCAGGTATCTCATATGCCTAAATGTGATGAAATCAAACATGTACAGTAATCCCTTGGTCCTTTTCCTGGTTAAAACTGTCCTGGCAAACATATACTGTAAAAAGTGGAGTGCATATTTGCAAATATTAAGTGACTGTACCACAAAAAGCCTGGTGTACCTGTTCTATCTACTAAACTGATGACAACCAGTGTGTGTGATACAGCCACCCACTCGTTTTGGACATACTCTGTGAATATCTCTTCTGTTAATACATGCTGCACAAATTTAGGCATAGTTCTGGTGAAATGTAAATGGTGGTTAAACATAAACTGCCTTATTCAAACCTAGGCAGGGCAGTCACCACAGAGAATATTTTGGTTCATTTCAAGACCTTTCAAATAGTTAAAGAAAAGGAGTGTGTTTGTTTATTGGTGGTAACTGGCTTAGTAACCAACTGTCAGATGTTGAAACTAAGTCTTGTTTTACATACTTTTTAAAAGTCTGACCACTGCGGTCTGTCCAACATACTTGGTTATAAATCTTGCAGGTACTGTAGAGAGATGTCATGCATGCATTAATTTTTCAGGCCCACCACACACCTTTCCACAGGCCTACACCAAAAAAACAAGGAGTGTGGTCAGTTTTTCCAGTCCGGCCTAATTAAGGGGGAGGAATATGAAACATGTGTCCTGTGCTTACAAAGGGCTGTGGCAACCAAATGCATCACCAAGATCAACACATATTTCAACAACCAACAGCCTTGTCATTGTTTACAGAGAACCATATATTATAATGGAGAAAGGGTAGACTATAAAAACAAAATAGAATAAACTGCATCATTTTGGCAGGACCTTGTTATTAGATCAAAATCTGTCAGTCATATTCATTAAAGATTAATTTGATTATTAAAAATATTCTAAATGATATTTGTAGTGCATTTATTAATCCTTCATGAGGGAGTTAAAATTTTTGTGTGTTAATGTTTTACTCAAAACTGATGTAATTCTATGTGAATACAGTTAAGTTATAATGTGCTATCAACTAGCTGAGCATTTGAACACCAGTTATTGATGCCTTTGAAAAGGAATTGTACAGTTGTTTACAAATGCATGAACTAACACTTAAACCATATCCCTATACATGTTGTAAGGTGTAAATGTTGAATAGGGATGTTAAAATAAAGTGTTACAGATATTTTAAAACAGCTAATCAAAGCTAATTTGTAAGCGAAAAGCATTCTGTATTTGTATACAAATAGGTCAATTTCTGAAGCAACAGGGAATGCTGTATGTGGCGTTTCTTGTGGCGTTTCCTTGACCTGAAGTAGCGGTCGACCTACATGTATAATAAGTCTATTCACAATAATTGCTGCATGGGAATACCTTGGGTAAACTAGTCAAGACATATCAAAAACAATCGGGTGGTCGCAGTAAATTCCTGCCTCTCCATGAGCAATTGGGAACAGAGGTGCTCAGTCAGAGTTCCAGTCCCATCTGCCAGCTAGCCCATCAGGACCTGGAAACCAGACTGCTTTCCCTCTCAGAAAGTCTGGAGGAATGAAGAGTGGGATAGGTGCTGGGAGGTTGTGGCAGGACCAAGCTCACCTCACCTCATCTCAGCTTAGTTAGCCTGGGATACCTGTGTGATACACTCCTGTAGCAGAGATCTCAGCCTCCGTGCTCAGTGTACAGTATATGTTTTTGAGAAATTATCTTTTTTGAGAAATTGCATCAGTCAAGAACTTGATATCATGTCAGTAGAGCTGAGAGTTAGTTTCTCTTTTTAAAGATATTCTCTAACTCATAATTCAAACAACTAAAAAAGCACTGGACACTGATTATGTGAAAACATGAATGCTCTTTTGAAAGCTGAATCACGATGGGAGTGCCATTCCTGTGTTTCCATCGTAACACCCTTGGAAAGAGGGTCGAATCATATTTGGGCCCTGCTGTGAAGTGAGCAGTATCCCATACTCATGATGAATGAGGCTCCTAGCAGGACGTTGGCAAGGAGGACAGCTCCAATGTTATCGCTCAGCGCCTTTAAGCACTACACTTCTGAGGGCCCGCTCACCTGGGAGGGCCCAGCACATTAGGGCCTTCATCAATCACACCTAGGTCAGTTTCCACAGGCAGTAGCATGGACAGGCCTGACACAGCATTAAACAGAGGACTGCTCCCAAAACTGGCAACCTCATGTTCTGACCAGGATCCTCTGGTGGTGAGTGAGTGTGTGTGTGTGTGTGTGTGTGTGTGTGTGGGGGGGGGGGGTATTGTTGTGTAATTCAAATAGCTGCAAAAGCAAGACAACTTTTACCTTCTTTTGTACAATGAAGAAGTTACTGGTAATGCAAAATAAACACATCCTTGTTATAATAATATGGAGGTTAATAGCAATCGTTACTCAAACAAGACTTCTCATAATTCAAATTAGAGAAATGTGGATTTTATACAGGGCACACCTTTAAACCTCTACAAACCTACTTGTCTGTGAGATAATTAGTCTTTGGGGACTCCCAATTCCTTTTCATAGAGTCATATTATCCCTGCCGTTGCCGGACGTTTTCAAAGCTCCGGCAATCAATGCAGAGTTAATGAACCCAGTCCTGGGGCTCCTGTAGCCCACTGGAGGCACACGTTGAGAGGCCCCAATACCTGAGAGATCCATTTAAGGGTGAGATATACCAAGCGGAAAAGCCTATTGGTAGCCAGGCCACAGTTTATAGGGGTCAGAACAATTGGGAGAAAAGCACACCCAATCATTCAGGGGTCCACATGCGCAGTAACACTGTCAACACACAAGGGAGAGCAGGACCCCTGATGGTTGGTCATGGGGCAGAGCCTATGCCAGAACCTCTCACCTTCTCTCATAAATCCTTACAATCTGAACTCCCACTGAATGTTGTGGGAAGGTCAGGTGTTTGGTGCTCTCTCTGGAGAGAGAGGCCCGCGCACCCCTATTACTGCAGAAAGACCCTTCAAACCATTGACCTCTTCAACTGCATGCTACTGGTTTCATTTGATGCTTAAAGCACTGGAGAGTATTCCTGAGTAGCAGTTTCAGGCATGACACCCACCGAACTACCAAATATGCCCATGGAAGAGAAAAACACTGATTAAAAAAAGACACTGAGCCATGAGACATGAGCTATTGTTGAAGAGATTTGGTCTACTGGTAAGGAGTCAAGTGACTCATGAATCCAGGGTACCTCTCCAACTTCCCCTAATATACTCTGGGCCTTTATTGTATGCTTAACATATTGTTGATATGCAGCTCCACAGTGTCCTATGGGTCCACAAATCATGCTGGTTGTTTTGGACTCCACCTAGACTGTGCTTCTAGCTAAAAGTGATAAACTGACAATGTGAAAAGTTGATGTTATCACTGTCAACAACAGTATTACGAGACCATGATAAGAAATGGTCCATGACAAATTTGTTTGTTGCTGTTTTTTAAGGCTGCCATGGGTTTAATTCTCATATGTATTGCCCATGGTGAAACAAAATGCACTTGTGTTACTTTTTGTAATAAAACCTTCCACCAAATGGCCAAAGCTGTCCAATGAGGCTTCTAGTACACTGCGGCACATTGTGGTACACTGTTATGTACTGTGAGCAAGGTGTGCTGTGGTATCTGGTCTCTGTTTTTTCTAAGAGGTGGAGCGTGCCTGTCTGCTGTCTGCTGGTCCGGCAATGAGGCTGTGGGAGAATAGGAAGGTAAGCAGCTATTTGGCTTGGCCCAGACGGGACATGTGTACTGCACTACAGCTCGCTGGATAGGTGGATGTGGGTACTGGAAGCTGGCATGGTACATGTATACTCATTATGACAAGCACACACGCACATGTCCACACACAGGCTACACCACACACAGACAGACACACACACCACCTCTGGTGGATCCATTCCCAGAATATTCTGGAACCAAACCAGCTGCATGTACTGTGTAGACTGTATGCAGGTTGGCCGTTTGGTTTGGCATTGCCAACAGACTGGAAACATGTCATGTGACTTCTGGAAAAAGTGGTTCCCACCAGCCTTATGTCTGCATGCCAAACTGAGACATGGACGATAGAATGCAGCACAGTCTGTGTCTCTTACAAGCTCCAAAACAAGGTTGGTAATTTTAGATATCTGCTGACAGTACTGTAGGTGGGTATGTTAATTTATGCTTTTAGCAAAGTGTCAGAGTATCCATAATTGTTGTCAATATATATATATATTTGCCCTCAAATTGAACTTTTGTGGCTTTGTGTTACCTCTAGACAATAACAGTACAATCATAATCTGTTGGACCTGCAGCTTGCGTGAGTTAAATTAGGTTATAAGACTGAGAAACGTGGTGCTAACAGGCCTACAGCAATGACCCAGCAAGGTGGCAGTTCACCTGAGCTGATTAACAGGTCCACAGAAACACAAGTCTGTCTGCCTTTAGAGGGATTTAAACCAGCAGACTTGCAGGGGCCTACACTGACACTGACAGCTTTATAGAGCCATGACACTGGCAGGACTGAAACAGTAAAAGCACTAAGACAACATACACCTTAGGAAATAATGATTCCACCAGCAAGTACGGTAAGTTTGTTTGTGTGTATTAGTGTATGAATATGTGTGTGAGAGCCACAATTTGGCATACAAATACACAAATCTCCATGTCTACATGCTTGTGTTCATGCAAGTGCAAAGCTCTTGGCATGGAGAAAGCAACTTCTCTGTTCACTGAGGGTCAAGTGAGCGAATAATTATAGGAGGTGGCCTTCTCTGGAGTCTGTTTATAACTCTAATAAGGGAGAGTGTCAGTGGCAGAAAATGTCATGCTTGCTTCATAAATACAATACCACCTTGCCTTTCTGAAGTGAGCTAGCAGGGCAAACCTAGAAGTGACTACCATACCATATATACAGAGCCAAAGCCAAACAAGACCAACAATCTCCATCTAAACCAGTCAACACAAACAAAGAGGCATGTACACACAAGCACACATGAAAATACAAACATGGTGGTTAAAAAAAACAAAACGGTTGATGTCAGAGTCACCAGCACGTTTGGGCTGACACCTCCTGGGTGACATGCTGCTGTTTGCAGGCCAAGGCTGCAGTGTTAGCAAGCTACGGTACTACAGCCACAGAGGACAAAGACAGCCTTCATGTGGTGTTCACTCAGCCCTGGAGACTACTTCTGGTTTTGTGTGTCTGGAAATGAGAATGTGAGGTGGCAGTGAGACTCCATCGACCCAAAATCAAGCACAGGAGTTATTTACACACTTACTGGAGCTTATGCTGTCTTTCTTTCCCACTGCTGCTCCAGCATACTATGCATGTATACATTTCCTATCCTTTCAATTTGGGATGGGATAATTGCAAAGGAGCACAAGTACAGTGTGATTTCTCCAACAAGCAAATACTGATCTCCCTCAGTGGGACATGGTTTCAGTTTTCAGTAAATTCTATAATGACAAAGACAAGGCCATCACCAAGGTAACTCTCAATTTCAACAAGTAACGGTTTCAGTTTCTGATATACAAAACCTCTGTCCATCTTGAACACCACTGAGGAGGAAATATTAGTTCCTTAATAAAACATAATTTTGTCTGGAGGCTGAGCCTGGAGGCCCTACGAAAACAGATGTTGTCTTGTCATGTTAGAAACACCACGCGTGAGGCTGGGATCTATTTCATTCTGTTTTCATAATGAGAGGATTTCTCTCTCTCCGTCTGCCGTCTCTCACTTCAGTTTGTGTTGAAATGGAGCCACATTCCACACACACACTGTCTCCTTAATTTGCCAGCCTGATTTGAGGCCTGTTCTTGAGATGACAAAATTAATTAAGGGCTAATTAAAGTTATGCAAACAAAAGCTCATATTCATATTTTCTCTGCAAAGGTAACCGTATTAAACCAGATGAAGGCAAGGGGTGGCCCCGTAGGCAGACAGGAGTCGTAAGCTATGTGTAATTAAATAACGTGACACCTCTCAGCCTGCTAGCTCACCGTAGGAAACCCTCCAAAACATGAGACACATTCCACCGCCTACGTTTGTGTGTCTTGGAGTCAGTCAGCCCTCAGCCATTGTTAAAGCGTGACCAGGCCACCAGAGTAGGGGAGGAATAATACAAACGTCCAAACATATGATGTGACTGACAAGAGGGATTCTCCTTGCACACAGTGTATTGGCTCATATTTCTTTTGACAGGATCTTTTTTCAGTGTGGTGTGTACTGTATTGGTATGTATTGACTTCTAGTCATCCAAATAAATTTATTGTAAAGTAAAATGTGTCAGCACATTGTCCAACTCACAAATATCGGTAGAAGTATGCAAGATTGGTGCAGGAATAGAATAGACTGACTATTTTCTTATTGGACCTGGCTAACAGTAGAAAACTAATGAGATGCCTGCAATGGCTGTATTGCTGTGTTTTCATTGCTGGACTGCATTTTAATAATACAACATCCTGAGGCTGGGCACCTCGGACTAAACACAGCATCATCTATTGTTTCTAAAGTGGCCAATGACTCAACATCGAATGGCTAAAACCAGATTCAAGTCTGTTCATGTTTGTGAAGAAAGACCCAAAGGACAGTGCTATGGTTAAAAAACAGATGAAGACAAATGGTTTGAAGATCCTCTGTCAGAGAATTTGTTTTTGAGACACTTAGAGGCACAGAATTACATTGACTTGATCAAAGGGGTTGCCTTTTGCAGCTATCTTTGCAGGTCTAGTTCGAGACCCGTCAAAGCTCTTCCGCTTCTCTTTTCCTTTGATGTGAGTCCAGCTGAAACATCTCTCTTTCCTTCTCCAGAAGTGATAGGGGAAGGGAGGGGGTGGAAGCTGCTGGCCTGACCAGCAGCAGAGACAGGCTCCGTGGTGTTGAAATGCTGAGCTAGTGCAGGGCTCAACTCTGGAAACACCAAGTGTACTAAATAAAGAGAAGTTGCAGGCCTCTGGCTGTCCACCCACGCACCTTGGTACAGGCTGCACCAATGACAGTCATAGGAACAGTTTAGAGCGATAAGACGTCCAATGTCCCCACAGCCTTCCTCAATAAGACTGTTATGGTATCAGTTTAAACAGCTCCAGAGACCTGATCAGATTGTTGCATCCATTCAATTTTAGTGAATTCAGTGAGGTCAGATGTTATTCAAATGGGTGAAAGTCACTGTCCAGAGTCAAAACATGAATTTCAGAAGTACAGTATAGTGTATACACTCTGTGGTGTACATTGGCACGATCATGCAGAGTGTATATGTTTAAACCAAGTCTGTTGCTGACAGGTAAGGCCTGAATGAACACACTAAGCCTTACTCTGAATAACTGGACCTCTTTTCTGTCCATCGTCCTCAGTGTTTCATCAGGGCCAATACTGCACAGTTCCTGTTATGCTTAATTAGTACATGACTACAAAATCATAACATAAGCAGTGTCAGGTTCCTGCTGCCCAAAATGCTCGTTTCTAAAACAAACTGTTGCTGGGAAAGTGAGGTTTTTGAAACGGTGGTGAATGTAACGGGTGTGATGGTGGGTGGTGTTTGGCAGTGGTGCAGCCGTGTGGGTTTGGAGGTCCCCTATGTTTATGCTTTTGTCAGACACCGTGTTGGCCCCCGGGCCAGGCCCCTGGAGGACCCCTCCTGGCTGCTGCTCTCGCTCCTGTCTGCTTGCCGTGACTGCTCCATAATAAATAAGCAGCTGTAGGCCTGGATCATGCGCTCTGCATATTATCACACAACCAACTGTAAATGAGAGGGGAAGCTGCCCCAGCTCCGGCACTTCACACACTTACAGCCTGCCACACTTACTGTGTTACACAACGCTGGATGAAGCCAGCATTAGGCTTGCTATATATGTGAATCATACATAGGGCCCTCTCCTCCAATTCAGTTCGCAATTCAGTGCTGCCTGTCCACATCTTTGTGTTTACTGCATGCTACAGCTAATGTGAATAGTTGACAAGACACATTTTGTGTTTTAAATAATGTCTGTGCAATGATTCCTGCCAATCCTTACAATTAACTTATTATTAGGTTTGGTTACCATAGGCCACTGCATCATTTTAGAAGAAAATGAGCAAAAATTTAAAGCCAAATTAATCATCATCTACAGAATACAACTGCTCACAATTTTAACTAAAACTCTGATGCATAATTGGCAATTATTGCTGAATAAACACTTCACTTAGATTTGAATAAGCTGAATTTGTCTGGTGATATTAAATGAATGGGGCATTTTACAGACAGTGGATGTGGGGTCAGAAACTACAGGCCAGGAACCCAAACTGGAATGAAGTCTGCAGTGAAAATTCAGGTTAAGTTCCTAAGCTTCTAAAAGTTTTTGTTCTTTGATTGAAAAGGGCCAATGGAAAGAGCCCTGATAGTCACACCTCTAACCAAAGAATAACAGCATGAGAAAATCCTGCCTTCTGGACCCATTTATACATCACTGCAGCATTTATTGCAGTTTAAACACTGAGATCATTAAGCAGCAGAAAGTTCATTTGTCAAAAAGCTTATTTTTGACACCATGGGTACACTTGCACAGTCTTCAGATCCATACTCCCCTGGACCCTATCGGAGCAAGCTAGCTGGAGGGTACTTCCACGCATCAGAGAAGTATGAAATCCTTTACATCAGCAGAGGAGCCTCAGTCATGCCGCTGAGTCTGGCCTTTTTCTTACAAAATATAAACACACAGATATAAGTCGGCTCCTCACAGTCAGGGGTTCATTTTTAGGGAAGGCCCACAGTTGGCTAAAACCACAAGGCGGTCATATAATGCAAATAGAGTGTAAAAGCCGGTCAAATGGGCCCTGGAAGGCACCTTGGGTACGATTCCCTTTCAGCTGAAGCTTAGAAAATGCCTGCGGTCCCTGGTAATCAGGATGGCTGTGAGGCTAACCTGGTCTTATAGGAGGCCCTGATGACAGACCTTCATCCACTCACACTGAGTTTAGTACAGCTATACTCTTCAAACCTATGTAATCAACACTTCAACTAGATTTCATCGTGATTAAGGTTGATAGTAATGTTGACATTAAGTTGCATGATCAAGTCAAAGATGAAGAGATCTCTTGAAAATATTTCTGTCACTGTGAACTGGTGGCTGTATCGCTGTGTCAATATCATTCTTTCATTTCACCCCTTCACAAACCAGCCCCGTAATAAGAACCAAGTTTGCACAAATATTTATAGCACAGAGGTAGAAATGGCTATTTAACGTATGAAGTCCATAGTTTTAAGAAAAAGACTAAAAGAGTCCTTCCAAAAACTACCCACTCACTCTCACATTCTCTGGCATGCTCTCTGAATATGAAATGTAAAGCAAACTTTGGGCTTGGTAAGCATCATTAAAACATTGCTGCTTGTTATGGCATGAATCAAATCCCCCCAGCTGCCTCAGTTATTACATAACACGTAAGTTCTGTCTGCTCCTCCATTTGTGAGACCCTCATATTTGAAATGTTTTCATGGTAGATGACAACAAAATTTCACTATAAACATTAATTCTGAGAGTAAACCTGCATCTCTGTGTGTTTGTGTGTCTGCAAACCTGACCTGATAGTCCAGACATACTCTATCATGCCAGATGTCTTGGAGTTAGCCCACGCAGCCTCCACTGGGGCTCAGGGGAGAGGCCAGACATGGCTGTGTGATGACCAGAAGGAAGAAGCTTGTGAGACTCTAAGTCCTTCCACGAACATCTTCCTAGTTAGTATCTAAGGAGGGATTAAAATGTGGTGTTCTTTGATAAAAAAAAATACATCCTCCATACCAGCTGATATCTTTCAGAATAGTTGGTTGGCTTACCAAGATGTTATTATGCAATGGAAAATAACTTGTTATTAGTGACCTTTGCCACTTCTGTTCATGAAGAAAAACCACTTATTCTGCATTAGTCCTTTGTGAATCCAAGATAATTTCTCCCTCGAATTAAACTCAGAATGTGGATGTTGCAACACAACATCTGGTGCTTCATCAGCTGGGAGATGTATGATTGTACGTGTGTTTCTGTGTGTGTGTGTGTGTGTGTGTGTGTGTGTGTGTGTGTATTTTCCTGCATGCATGTGTGTATGTGTGCGTGTTTGTGTGCACATGCTTTGCAGCATGTGAGTATTTACATGTGTACACTGGAGGAAGCAGGGCCTCCAGGAATTTGATACACCATCCCGCTCAGGAAGAGAGCCCAAGTCACACACCAGATAACACCCCAGTAGAGTCGGGTGCTGGATGTTTGGTTAAAGCCACATGCATTATGCATGCCTTCTCACTGTAAAAGTACACATGTGTCAAAAGGTTCCCATCATCATCACTCCACTTGACAGATCCGCTTCCATGGTACGGGGGTCCCTCAAGGAGACCTGAGCTCAATATTGGAGGGGAAATCAGTCATGACACTAATGAGACTCAAGAAAAATGCTATAGGATCCAGTCAAATTTTCCTTATTCATAATATTCTGGGGGGTGGGTTGATTTTCGGATTGATTTCATGTGTCAAACAATGTATTCAAGTTATTTTCAGGGAACGTGTTACTGTAATATACAGCATATTGTCAAGACAACAATCATGTGCTGTATCCTTTTTGTTGCAAGGCCCAAAGAGACAGATCTTGCTATCTTCCCTCCCATCTGGCTTCTTTCTCCTTTACATCTGCTCACTTCCTCCTGGGGTCAGTTGATGGTTATAAATTCTCCACTTGTGTCTCAGCTTGTTTTAGTAAACACAACCTTCTTTGCATCAACTCGCCCTCACAAGATTTTATCTGCTTTGGTGTCTGCTGTTGCACAAAAGTTGCCACTGCTCTTCGTTCATGTAGGTTTCAGCGTGAATCCTGTAGAGTTATAGCGGGGAATGCCTCGCCAAAAGGCCTTTGACCTGCAAATAGCAGGAAGAGGAGGAAGAAGCCGAGATTTGACCCTCAGGGGGCCATTCCCAGACAGGGAATCTAGAGAGCTGAAGGAACATGTGTGGTTTTGATATCCGCTATGCTCCTGAACAGGAAACAGAGGTGAATGGTATGGGGAATCATCTGTTGATCATCGGGGATATTGCGCCCGAAAGGGCGTCACCTGTACCCTAAAGAAAAACTTCACACAACAGTTTTACAATGTGTGGAAAAATTTGAAATGATAGATAGACTACTGTATGGTTTTTGCTACAGAAGACTTAAACACTGTCAACACAGAGTTACAATGATCTTAACCTAATGTAACTTTGCGACTGTGACATTTGTATGAGCCCTTCACCAACAGGATGAATCCATCAGAAAAAGAGAAGGAGGAGGTTATGGACATTTAGAATATAAATAATATATGATTGAGTTTGCGCAATACAATTAATTCACCACACAACTTTAAAATGAAAACGTCAAAATCATGAGCAGAGCTACTGCAAAAATGCGAAATCAGGTTTGTTTCAGTATGAAAAAAATGATGGATGAGCTGCAAATCCTTTGAATATTCAGATTTTTATATGCTAGATGTGAAGCCATGTCTTGGTGTGAGGTTGCTTCTATTTTAGTAGCAGACGGGGAGGCTTGGGCGCTGCAGCAGACACTGTGGCGCTGAGAGTCCCAAGCACTGTTAGCCTGGCTGTGCTGCTCGAGGGGTTTTACACCTGAATGTGAGAGGGCCTAGGGACGTCAGAACTTGTAAGCCAGAAGACCCCCTACAGCGCCTGTCCCAGCCTCAGCTGTGTCTGCCTCCAGAACGCCTGTCAGAACAGGGATTTCTTTTGGTGAAGGGGCTTAAAGTGAGTCGTGGCTCTGACAGTGATAAATGGCCTTGTCCATCGAATGTGAATTTGCAGCCACAAAAATTACAAACCTAAGATAACTTTATTTGTACAGCGGAGCTGATGATAAATAGAAATTCAAATTCAACACCTGATGAATTGGCACACAAGTGATCTGTTCTCTTTAAAAAAAAATGCTGGTATATAATAGCTTGTTTGCTTTCAGTTGTTTCAAGAGTTCTCTACGATAACAAAAGCGTACCTGTCACTCGCAACAGAATCATGCTGCAGTCATGAAACACGATCTGCTCAGCCTATGTGTGGTGAACAGCAGCTTTATTGATTTTTGGGAGGCGTTTGATATTGTCACATTTAGAACAGCACGTCATATCTGTTTTCAAGGAGTTCAGACATGTGCGCCAAAGCAAACAAATTGAGTGAGGGGGGTATGGTAGGGTTTGCAGGGGGTTGGGGCCATGTTGTAGGTTGTGACACATGCAGATCTTGTCAGGATCATGAGGAGCATGTTGGGTTGATGACAAGGCAGAGGTGGTCAGGAAAACCTGATCCCTTCCCTCAGGGAGGAACAGTGTACTGAGGCTTCCTGTTTAGGGGGACAAAGCCACGGTTTAAACACTGTATCACCTCTACCATCCCACGTCAAGCCACATCACCTCCCACTCTACCCCATCCATCCCCACCTCCACTCACACTTTGATTTCCAGCCAAAGCAAACAGCAAACCTGCTGGCAGTAGCGGTCCCTGTTCCCATGGCGACAGCGCACAAGGGCACAGCGTTGGCCTTGATGATTTGGATCTGCAGGGACTGACAAAGAGGCCAATTCAGAGCCTGCCGAGAGATTTGGATGCAGGCAGAGCGTTCTGCTGGACACTGGGCCTGAATACACAAGAAAAAAAATCGGCAGTGTGCAAGACTTATCGCATCCAATCAACCAAGTGATATTAACACATCCTGTCACTTGGAGGAGACTTGCTGAACAAAGAAGGTGCTTGTCAAGGCTGGATGGGACCAGCAATAGGGGTGTAATGGGGAAGGATACAACTTCAGCAAGTGTAATTAACTCTGTGTACTGTTGAGAGAGTCATGCTGTGTCTGGTCTAAAAATAAAGTGGGAGTGTCACAGTTAAGAGGTTGAGAATTTACACAATCCTTTACTTGATTTCAATTTATAGAGATTTGTGTGACAAAATAATCTCAGCTAAAAGGTCCACTTACTAGCTTTTTTAGAGAGTGAAACCACATCTCAAGGTGATTTGTTTTCACATTCAGTAGTGGTTTTCTGTTGATCAGTGTAAAAAAAAGCTCAGTGAACACCTCTGGGATTAAATGTTTTGAAACAGTAAAACATTGTAAAACAATAAAACATGAAAAAGTCCAAGGAGGGATTTGGTTCTTGATCCTCCCAATTTTGTTAAAGCTTAAGAGGGTAACATAAAGTGTATATAGTTTAGTTTATCTATCTATAGCTTATCTATTTCGCTTATCTATTTTTTGTCTGATTAATCATTATTCATTTAGTCTAAAAAAATTTAAATAATAGCAAATATTTCTATCTGTCAATCTCCAATTGTAACGAGAAGTATCCATCCACAGTTATGTCTGACCAAAATTCAAAAAAAGGGAAAGATATTGCATTTAGAATTAACCACATACAGTAAAAGCAATGACATGTTCGCATTTGAGAAACTGGAAACGAAAAATATTTGGCACTTTTACCTTTAAAAAAAAAAAGATTATTGGTGTAAGTGTTAATTTTCTGCCAATTACAACTACAACACTCTGGTACCAACACTGAGGAAATATACTCACACAAAAGATAATATCAAGTATGATAGCCACTGTTAGCCACTAACCTCTGTTACATTATTTAAATGATGAAAATGACAAATTACAAATTATTTAAATTTGTAAACAGCCGCAATAATCGGCTGTTTACAAAGTGTAAATGAGATCAGTCACAGATTGATTTCTCGGATGAAGATGCTTCCTTCATAACTTTAAATGACATTATCTTGATGTAATCCGACATCAAGATCAAAACAATAGGAAAGAGGTGTTTGCTTTTTTCTTTAATAGGTAACCCACCAAATTACAGTAAAATGAAAACATAGTAATAATAATATTTTAGATTCAAGTAAATGGGAATTTTGAAGTATGTTTACGAGTCAATACAACATGAATCTCTGTGCGACAACTAAACATTTCCATGAAACATCACTCAGGTCTCCATGTTTCCCCAAATTCCTTAATACCTGTTAGTTGAAGTCTGAAGTTAGTCTGTTAAAGTTCTCAAAAGTAATTTATTCCTTGATTGTCATTTCTGAAAAAGTCAAGCAGCCACTAGAGAAACCAGGAGACTATAATGGCTGAAATGCTCCTGTGACATCAACCTTCTTTTGCAATTAAGCACAGCTCAAAGCACTTTCTATTAACGCCTGGGGGAAAAGGGCTGAGCTATGTAATCTGTAACTCAGACAATTTGCGCCAAATAAAACCTGAATAAGTCAAAGCCATATTTCAGTGTTGCCTCACTGAGATGTAAATCTGGGGCCCAGAAAGGCTCTGTGGCCTCACCCTGGGACTGGAGGTAGTGTGTTATTGTTGATTAAAATGGATTATGGGTAAGATTACAGTCTGTCTCCTCCCAAAGTCCGCTCTGAACTAGCCCAGCGCCAGCAGTCCAGGTCACTCTGAAGAGAAATAGACTCAGTGAGAGAGGCTCTTTCAAACGAGCTCTACAGTCTGTCTGTCTGTGGTTTCAGTGACACAGTGGCTTTTTCTTTTTTTTTTGGACCATAGGAGGGAGAGGGGTCGATCGAGAGAGGGGAGAAAAAGGGAGAGAGAGGGTGAGTCTGTGTGAGTCTGAGTGAGACAGAAAAGTAGAGTGATATATGACACCCAGACAGAGGGAGCAACAGCTATTAACATGTGCCTGGGAACTCTTCAGACTGACAAGTCCTGTCTGCTGGCGGACAGTGGGTTTGTGGACTGTGGCTGCGATGACCAGTCCTCACAGACCTGGAAAGATCTCTGCTGGAACACAAGTTTGTGCATACATAGCCAAAACAGCTGTGACACTGATGGAGGAGCTCTATCAGTGAATAAACCATAGCCTAAAAGATCCACAATAGCATTCATTCATGAAACGATGAATGAATGTTAAATATAACAAATACTATATAAATATTAAGAGTCTACAGCCATGCTATCAATGTGAGGTTGTACAGCGATGCTTTGACTAGCATGCTAACAGGCTCACAATGCTAACATGATGTTGTTTAGCAAGCAATGTTTACCATTTTCACCATATTGGTTTAGTGTGTTATTATGGTAACATAGACATTCAGTGCTTCACACTGAAGCTCCACCAAACGCGGCTTCTGATGGGTAAGAGTTGCTACTACTAATCCCACGCTTTGTGCAGCTTTTAGACATAGTCAGATCATTGTTTTGATGTGCTGGTTTGTACAGTATGGTTCACTGCCAACAGCTCCACCCTGAGAGTGAGATTAAAGATTTTGTGGTACTAACAAACTGAGCTAAAATGCTGCATACAATTCATTTTGCCAAGTACTGTATTTATAAGACATAGCTTTCTGAGAGAATTCTCCTTGATGATGCAACTCTGACTTTATTGATGGTTACCATTCTTACCATCACTACTACATCACTGATATATTGTTCATTCTGCACATTTGTTCACCTTTATATATATATCTATATGCACTTTTGCAACTGTTTATCTGGTTATATGCTGAACTGCATTTCATTGTACTTGTACGTACTGCGTGCAATGACAGTGAAGCTCCAAACACCCAAAATAACATATCATTCTTCACCTATGGCTTGCTTCATTAAACATGACATTTTAGGTTTCTCCTCAGTTCACGCAACTATGCTAAAGATACATTATCACATGACAGCTTATGTATAATTATAGAAAGAGAAACTGAAGAGAACTGTTTAAAGAAATAATTACCTGCAGCTATCACACACATCTGATCACTTCAGTGGATCCATTTTTTTCCATAACTTTTCTTTTTGAGTCTTCTCTTGTATGTCTCAGTATATTTTAAAGGTAGCGTCACGAGATATAAGGTCCAATTAAGATAACAGGCACATGCTCATAAAAAAGACCCTGTGCAATTAACTTGATTACCCCTGGCTTAGCTAGAAAAATCTTGAGAGGATGGCTGAATTGTGTATAACAATCAGAGTGGTTTTGTTGTCATAAGGCAGTATTTATTTCTGTTTTTAATTAAGGAAAATGATTCCCATCTGTTAAAAGGTTATTGTTGTGCTCGTTATAAAAGGTTTCAGCAGAACAGTTGATTAATTGAGCATGTCTTCAGTGCTGCACTCGAGCTTGAGCTGACCAACCAATTATCATAATCCAGGGCTGTTTATTTTTTCTCCACTGCCAGTCATGCCGCGTTGGCTGAGCCGGCAGTTTTACACTGCGAGGCCTGGTGACAGGAGATGCTCAGTAGCCAGTGAGATGAAGGAAGGAGGCAGGACAAGGTCTGTTCAGTCTGTCAGTCATCTAAAATGCTGTAATGACTGAAAGTTGATCTGTCTAGGTTGGCTGAGCAAGCTGTACACTACTGACAGGGGATGAATACAACACTGACACATTCAGATCACATTAGTTCTGAGCACATTTACTGTATCAGCTAGGATTTGTGTTTCTTATTTCAGGTTCATTTCATGGTCCTTTAATAACCCCAGGCCACACAGTGAGAGGACTTCACACGTTGGGCTTCACCATTGATTTTATGCATTCTCTAATGGAGAGGAAAAGTAGAGCTGCATTGACCGTTGGCTCTTGAAAACATTGGAAATGTTCAATCAGCTAAAATAGTAACATCCAGTGCTTTTATTGGCCAAAAGGCAAAAAGTCAGGTTTCAACGAGGCTCTTTATTTTATGTCATTTTGTAAGCCACCACATTTAGATGACACATTTGCTGTCTCCCGTTCCAAACAAGGGAGCTCAGTCACATTTGGTGACCAATGTCGCTGCGGCATGTCGACAAATGTCTAGTGCATTAATCAAAATGTGACTGCAATTGTTTTATTTTCCAACAAAATGAGGTATTTACTGTATGTCTTCTGTTTTCATTTTTGGCAAGAGAGAGTAAATGTCAGAGTTAATAAGAGGTTATCAGGAAGGAAAAAGTAATTAAACTCCCTCCCCTCAGAATGAGTCCTTTTACAGTACATGCTGGCAGGTATTTCTCCCTTTTCCTCTGTCTAGTCACGCAGGGCAGGACCGCAGCTTACATACTGGACAAAAGAGACATACAGGTCTCTAGAGAACTGTGAAGACCAATCCAACATTTTAGACTTCTCTAAACTGGGTTATATAAGTGAAAGAAACTGTTTACCATGTTTACCACAGGCTAGTCAGTTTGGGGGTACAGATGGGTTAAAAAGGCTTAAATTTTTGTAAAGAGGTAACTGCAGCTGCAGCCACTAAAAACACTGACTTCAAGAGTGCTATAATATGCAGTGGTGGAGCTCCATCACCCTAAACTCGCCCTGGTAGTCTGGTCATTTCTGGCTACTGTGCAAGTAGCCAATATGAGTTCAACAGTGGCCGGTAAGGAAATTAAATTTCCTTTCCCACTCTACCTGTTTGATAATGGCCTCCTCCAGAAACCTGCTCCCTCCTGACCTTTGCTTCCACCTGTTATAGTCATGGTCTGCCTCATGTCAGTCACCTCGTAACATTGACAACACCACTCCACCGGGCGTTAATTGCTACATTCACTACTCAGTGTCCCGACTAATAATCCTGGATGGCTGGCAACATGCGTGTCCTCGTATTAAACCAGTGGTACAACTAGTATCTCTGTGTTGAAGTTAACGACAGCAGATGTGATCATTTTCCCAGCACCTATTTTCTAAACACCTCTTTTCTATTGAGAAAAAAAAAAAAGCAGATTTCCAGGTTAGCTCAACAGAATCAGTTACTAACGCTTGTAAACTTTTTCTCAGGAGAAAACACAATATATTGTTTGTTTCCTTTTGCTTGGGAACAACTTGGTGGGAAATTGTAGCTATCACGTCTGAATGCAGCCATTGTGCCAATATCAGAAGGGCTTGCAAAGATGGAAAATGTTAGTTAAGGAGAAATATATTAAACCAGGTAGGAAATACTTAAATGGTCAGGTATATTTATATAAAAAAATAAAATCTTGTAATTGCAAAACTGAAAATTGCTTGGGAGACTGATATCCATTTCACTTGAAAACATGATATTGCATTATCACAACTACAAAAAAATTCCAACATGTCTTCCTGTAGTCTGAAAGGTTGGCCTGTTGTGTAAATCAAAGGTTCAGTCATCCATGGAGGAGGCATGAGGCTGTGACCCCTCATATTCTCTAACAGAGGAATGTAGGCTGCTGAAAGCATCATTAATTGTCAAATCACACAGAGACCCTAAACCATCAGTGGCCTGCAAGGACATCCCATGAAAATCCTGTCAGCAAAGATGAAAAAAAAGGAATTGAGTGCATGTTAAAGTCAAAGATTTTTGTATTTTTTAACATATTCAAATCTTATCCTCAAAAACCCTCTTGTTTTTTAAGGGAAATTCTAATATTTTGTTGTAACTAGCATATCAGCAGTTTGGTTTTTATACTATATGATAAACACAAGCACTTTCTGAGATATAATGTTACAAGTTAAAATATCTGTTAAAGTGCCACTTTCAGCAGCTCATAAATTCCATACACTGTATATACAGTATACTCTGTCTGCTATTTTTCTTATCTTGTACAGTATCAGACTGTGAAAGTGGAGCAATAACATCCTTGAGTGTGCCTTGCCAGGGCAGCAGAAGCAGTCTGTGGAGGAAATTAAAGTGAAATACATCTCCCTGCCTGGCTCTTGCACTTCACACACCCATAAAGCAGTTCTCTGCGACTGTCATCTTTACAGCCTACACATCGTTTAAGGAGATTTTTCATGTGGCTGAATAAATCAGTGTTTAAATATTTGAGATCTGTTTAGCAGCAACAATCAAATGCAGAAAGCATTGCGGGCAGTAAAAGAATGGGGCTCGGTGTGTGTTCAACAATCATCAATCCACATTGATGCCAAAAAAAGTGGGGTCAAGGACTTCAGTTTACTGTTTAAAGTGTGTTTATTAGGTACTAAATGCAACAGAACTACTTTATAAACCAACCCAGGCTGAAAACCTTTATGATCAGCTTCTGAAAGTATGTAGTATTACTGTACAAAAGAATCGGTAAAGTTTTTGTAAGAAGTCTTTAGTGTTTGTGTCTGAAGCTCAGGTTGGTCAGGACCAGCCTGCACTGCACTGAAAGGACCTTTTCATTCTTGACAGAATGAACCCGATGCACAATTTGGAGAAAGCTGCTGACAGAAAATCAGCTAGGAAAATATTTGGACGTTCAAACGCTCCCCCCAAACACATCACATGTTAAAAATACAGAAGTTCCTGCACATGCGCGCATAGATGCAGGAGCCAGGGCACCTGGCCACCCTTTAGTCTCACTCCATTGGCCCCACACGCTCTGTAAATATCCCATCCTTCCCAGGTGGTGGAGACACTAGCCAAGGCCAGGAAACTGCCAGCATGACAGACACATGTCTTACACTGTTACCCCATCTTACTCCCCCCTCCGCCTCCCTCTTCCACAAGCAATACTGCAGACCCCCATCCTCAGTCATCAGACCCCTCAGTTGGTATAGATACACAGGAGGAGAATCAAAGGTAAATTCTTGTATATTTCAACCTGGTGAATTTCCCATAGAAGTGGCTATTGTGACTCTGTGGGTCATGCTAACTTTGCGCTCACCACCTCAGTGGTAGAGATTCGGGGAAATGAGGACTCATGCAAGACAACGTATATTGAGACAAGCCTACTACAGCTTTTCAAATAAACATGATTTTTACATGAATCAGGTCAAATGGACGTCTCAGAGTACGACTGAAAGTAGGACTCAGTAGTTGGGTTGCATCATCGGGGCTTCATACTTTCTGTTATCTGGGTGATCATATGGATGAAAGTCTTAAATGAATTTAGGAGACATACTGTATTGTACATTTGAAAAACACTGCTGCCATGCAAACAAAATGGGATAATGAGTTCACAATTTCTGCAAGTGGTTCATTTCCTAGCACATGGGATAAAGTAAATAAATGTAGAAACTGTAGAACTCTAACCCTCAATTTTACCGACCCTCAATAATAATTACTATTCCCTCAACCATTACCACAAGGACAACATTTATAATGTACAAAAAAAAAAACCAAAGAATATGAAACTGCATAGTCATTTTGAAAATATGTGACATTCTAGAAAGTATTTAATTTAAAAACATGAAATTCAAAATGAAACCTCTATAACTTTATATTGAAAATAACATTTAATCTGGAAAAATTTCTTACAAAAATGAGGACAGCACATTCATATCACAGAATGTAAGATTTTGTTAAGAGTAATCTGGTGATCATGGTTGACTCAGGGCTTAACATGAAAGTATGTTTTATTTAGATTAAATAAAATGAGAAATTAAGCACTTTTACGAAATATTGTTCACAACTTGTAACTATGCTGGGTGCTTTTTTTTACATATTCAAGATGCACAACAAAAAAGCAGAATATCCTGCAAGTTGTTGCATAGTGCATACTTGAATTTTGCACAGGGATGGTAGATCTAGTTTCAGCTATAGAAAATAGCATATAAAAAAGCGTATACTGAGTGTAAATATATAGAATGGCTATTGCTGTAAAAATGCAGTGGAGAAAATTTCATCAAATAGGGTCATTTTAATTTGAAAATCTTGAGGCTTAAAAATTACATCTTTGTTTTTTACAATATGATCTTATGTACTTTTCTGTGTTATACTGTATGTGCTGACAGGGATACAATAAAAGGGTTGAAGCCAGAGATACAAACATTTGCACATTTAGAGGAGAAGTCTGTTTTTTACTGATGCAGTGGGACTGTATACAGTAAGACTGCCATGGTCCATAAATGTAAATCAGCATGGCTTTTCTGAGAAGGAAATATATGGTCTGGTTATAGCAGAGGCCTCTGAGGATTAGCTTTACTCTAGAAGCATGCTTCAAGATGATGCAACAGGCCAGTAGTCAGACCCTGCTGGCGGGCCACTGCTCCGCTAAGATAAAGGCCTGATATGAATTGAAAGAAATCTGGTTTTAAATCATTTTTCTGCTGTTTGGGACTGATTGCAGAGAGCTTTTAAAGTGTTTGCTTACAGAAGCTCATTGGTTCCTAGTCCTCCTGAGAGACACCCCTGAAGCAATGCATCACAGCCATTTTAATGCTTACTGTAAGAGACTCAGAGGAAAAGAAAAGTGTTCACAGTGGACCAAGGACTGAAAGAAATGAACCAGAAACCTATGTGTGCATGCACATGTGTGGCCATGTGCCTGTGCTCTCAGAGATTTGTGACATTTGGCTAATAAATACATATCATTTATTTATTGTCCGCTTTGTTTAGCTAAAATTGCTAGAATTTATGCAGACCAGAAAACAATAGATTTGATATTTTTACATAATGTTGAGATCATTCCATAGTGAATGGCCTAATGGCCTGAGTTGAAATCACTGAAGTATTTGGAATCTAAGATCTGATAATTATAGTTAGTGACACAGTTGCTAGCAAGGTTTGAGCTCTAGAGTTACAGAGAACAATGTTTAAAATGTACAACTCTGAATCTTTAACCACTGTAACCTTGTGCAAATGGACTGCAAACATGCAAGATAGACATCACAGAGATACAGAACAAATTCTCTGATCTGTGGACAAAATGACCAGTTCAGCTATTAACAAAACAGGCTACATTTATGTGCTATTAGGACCATTTATTTTCAGAGAGATGGAAACAACAAGCTGATTAGGTTGACATCGCACCGCCCTCATTTCAATCTACAGTGAGTGCCTGTTTGTGCATTAGGCCAAACTGAGAGAAAAATATTCCTGCTTTAAATTGGATAATAACATTGCAAATCTGATAAATTCAATCTTACTCATAGCCTATTAGATCTGGTGAATTTAATACTGAATAATGGTCATTTGGTTCTGACCAGCAGATTGGGGTGCATTCAGAGGTTGTACATAGTAGTTTAAAGGATGAGTGCAAACTTATTTTCCATTATACAGACTGTATTTTGCAGACTTTGCTCTTTTGAATAAGAAGTGACAAGCAAATAAGAAAATAGCCCAGATGCCATCTAATTTAAAACACTTTCACTGCACCTATATGTAATTTTAGAACTGTTATTAATATTATATTATACTACCTTCTTACTGTTACAACATGTTGGAAATTCCGAACAAAACTAACACAACAGAGTGTGATTGTGTGTATATGTGTCTGTTTCTTTGCGCGTGTGTGTATCTCTGTGTGTTGCTGTGTTCATAAGAATTCCTGAGGGATAATCCCATAATTAGAGCAGATAGCACAGGAAGTTTATTCAGGTGGGCTTTTTAAACAGGCCTGTCTACCTACTCTACTGTATGAGAGACAGCCAAGCACAAAAGCCTCGAAATGAGAGACTGTTTAGGTGCTTTCCACTGGTACAAGACTGCAAGATTATGCACAAGAATCCTATCAGAGAAACTGTGTTTTTGCTGGTTGAAATCTGGTCAGGTTGCATTAGACTATAAATGTTTAAGGTGTATTTATGCATCACCAAAACCAGTCGTCTGAATTTAACTATTTGATAACGGCTTCTGGAAATCTGTTGATTTCATTAGAGACACAATCCAACATCACAAATTTGTAAATGAATATGTATGTGATGTGCAAATACAGACAATATATATATCATAGTTATTTTCTAGTAAACTATTGCTTTGCTAGCAATTGCTATCAGTTTTATGTGAGTGTTACACGCGATACTAAAAAACAAAATTAAAAAACATCTGGCTTGTGCTAAATCTACAACAAAATTAAGGCAGCACTTTTGGACACCCAAAACAAACTCTCTGGGTCAAAGACAGGAAGCAGATGGCTTTCCTTCGCCCTCCATGTGGGATCATATACCCTCCATAAGCCCATTAACACCTACAATACAGTAGCCATACCGCTGTGCTGTGCATTAAACCACGGTTGCACATCTTTAATCCGGTCATCACTGTTGTCTTTCTTGTTGAACACAAACAAAGTCACATTGAGGCTGCGTGAAGCCATTAGTTGTAAATTGCCAAGAACAGTGTGAAAACCCAGTTGAAACCATGTGGTTTTAAACTGCCTCCTCCTCACCATGTTTTTGGAATCACTTCCAGCTGCTCCACAGCCACTAATGGCACCTTGGGCCCACATTGCTGTTTTAACACTGGCCAAGTCTCAGCCCCCTCCTGCCTGCTAGAAGCTAAGGAGGTTTTCAACTACTGTTGAACAAATGATTTTAGCCCATATTATGAGCAATAAAAAGACTCCCTGCTGAGTGTCCTGAACGTTATGTTCATGCACATGAGCAGATCCTACAGTATGTTATCAGCAGTTTAAATAGTTTCTTTTCAAGTTGTGCCGCTTGTATAGGTTTAAGGAAATCCCTGAAGACATTCAATAATCAAATGAAAGCCTTTGGTAATACTTTCAGAAATAGTATAAATGTGCAATACTCAGTTTAAAATATAACTAAACTAATTTACTTACTTTTTTCTGTTGTCTTTTCTGATATGTACAATTACTGCTAGTCTTCAAATTCACTGCCCAAAAGACTATATTACAATAGATACAATAGAACCTGGACAAATCAAAAAGCATGTTTCAGTTTAGGTTTATTTACCACAACTGCCTCTGTTCAGTTCCAAAAATGTGCACAGCTGTACACACAATCCAAACTGTCCACTGATTATCTGTGTCTTCATTACTCTGGTAGTTAGCAACTGCAGCAGAATTACAGGTCTTGGACAATAAAGCATTATGATGTAGAAGGTCAGACAGTTAGGAGTAACAACTGAGTAAGTAAAGGTTAATTATGCTGTGAAAATACTTTGACAGGTAGATACTGTAGTTTGAGGTACGACCTCAGTAACCATTATGCAAAACGAACACATCCCAAACGCAAATACGTGTGGATGATAAAAATGATAAACAGCCTGGGGAGGAATCTAACTGCGTGTCATCACAGGCAAATCCTTTCAGCTTATGTTTATGTTGAAGGGACCTCACTCAGTCTGTGAGCGGTTCTGAGAGAGGACTCTTGCTGATAACCTCTGACCCCACAAAGCGGTCAGTTATTGAAACAGCCAAAGTTTACAACAACTGAGTGTGTAGGGGTATAAGAAAACCACACTCAGTGACCAGAAATATAGAAACTTTTACTATGTAATGCGATCCAATTTAAAGCTCTGCAAAAAAAATACTAACTTAAAACTTTCTAACACTTTGTTTAAGAGGGTTTAACCTAGGTCTATGGTATTTTTTGAGGCTGTAGTTTATAGTGTTTGCATATTATTGAAAGGCGTTTCTAATATTTAGTTTCCCCGTGTATGTAAATGGGGGCAAATCTCATTCTTAGTCTCATCATTTAGATACAAATGCAAGCACAGAATTCATATATGTGCTGCTGTTCTGTGAGAAATATGGGAAAAATAAAAACCATTATAACAAAAAAGATTGTGTGTTCATTATAGTCATTTTATCTCGTGTTTTATTAGTAAATGTACCCAGGACTCCCTAGAAAACAGTATTAAATCATGCATATATGTTATTTTCTGCCTTGTTTCCATTATCATGCTGGCAACTTTATGAAATCAGTGTGTATTAGTGACAACTGCAAGCGTGAGGCCACTGAAATGCATGTGTGCATACATGTATGTATTCATATGTGCATGTGTTCATTGACTGCTTGTGAACCATGTTGGCTGGTCAGATGGCCAATTAGTGCTTGAACCTTTCTGCTCCATCTTGAGAATAGGTGCAGGTCACATCTGGTGTCAATAGATCTTAATAACTTATTGTAATTCTCCTTTTCCTGGACTGAACATGCTGGGACAGAGGCCCATTTTAAAACTTGTCAAGCGGTTCGAGTATACCTTGAGTGGAGCCAGATTGCCATCACTAGATCACCAAGGGTACTGCAGGAGAGGAAAAAAAAAATGTCTTTCTCATTTTGCAACAAGGCTGTACAGCTGAGACTTTTATTGTAGTTCAAATCACACCTTATGTGGAAGGAAAGGGAGACATTTTAATTATATAATCGGTGAGACAAATTCAGTCAGAAAGTGTTTTATGCAATTATACACTTATTGGTACACCTGGTCTTTATATTTATATTTACTATAATGTGGATACTAATCAGGTCCAAAAAGTCCAAAACAAGCCCATTAATCATAAAATGTGTGCTAAGCATGCGTGTCCTCTATTGTTAATACAGATAATAAAGCTTTTTTATGGAATTCCATTTATTTATACTTTTCAACTCACCCCTAAAAAACTGAGGGAAACCTGTGCACTATTGCTAGAAAATGAAATGAAAATATGCTAATTACATATAGACAGTCTTATGTGTAGTTTATTGCACTTTAAATCTTGTTTCAATGTGTATTATGCGTCATGTAAAAACTATTTGAATTGCTTTTGTGTTTGTGCTTTACAAAAAAAACTTACCTCACCATTTCCAAGAGTAGGCATTATATCTTCAGTTGATTTGGAAGGCAGGATAAAGGTGAGGCTTCTTCAGCTTGTAGATGAAAGTAAGGACAAGTTGTGGTGTTACAGTTTGGCCCCAAGGCCCAATTTCCCACATTCTTTCTATTCGTCATACACATTCCTGTAACAAGAACAATACAACTAGGGTTGATTCCTAGTCATAATAACGGACTCTGCATTTGTTTTTTCTGTGAGGTGTTTAATTGATGCTTTAACAATGCCTTTAATTTTTGCCGGGCACATAGCGTTTGCACAGGTCATTATATCCTCCATAGAAATGCTAAGAGAAATAACAATAGCTAAATGTGCAGCCAATACTTTCACCAAAGTTAATTTTAACAGATGTTTGGAAAGAAAAGCGGAATGTTTTCTGTCAGTGAAAGCCTTTGGAATTTCAAGGTCCATGGAAAATAAAGATTAAAACATCAGATACACAAATAGAGCTTTTCTGTACCTGTGTCTTATTCAATTGTTAGAAAACAACGAGTAATGCTGTAAGGAATGGATTGGAGGATACAGTCTTTGGGGAGCTTAGAGAGTAAATCTATCCGCCATGCAATTTACTGATTAGGCTTTTGGCTGGCCAATATGTTATGAAACTAGACAAATGTCTTCTTCTGTCAAACATACTTATTCTAAGCAACCAAAACTATATAGTTCATGTGTCCCAGTTTGGCTGTCTTGGATGTGACAGAGCATAATGTATGAATTTCAACAGTCCTGGCAAAAACCAGATGGGCCATTTATAGTATCAAACAGAAAAACCAGAAATTGACGTCAAAGATGCAAAAATTGGCAGATGCCAATGGTAACGCCTGGGTAGAAATTAAAGTGGTTTACACATAACAGACAGACAGACCTCAGTCATTCTGTGATACTGCCTATTACTGGTTCCTGCCAAGCCCTATAGGGCAGAGCACAGGGAGGAGTTCCCCAGAGCACAGATTACCTCATGCTGTCTCATGGTGGGACAGCAGGCATGCCATCATCCCCTGGCATCATCCATCTTCCTCAGGATGTGATGATTAGGAAGGCTGACGTCTCTGGGATCATACAGGCATCCAGAATCATGCTGTAGACCGCTGGGTAAGTGAGATGCTGTGTCAATATACCGCTGGCAGTTTCCATGACAAACACAGTGCAAAAGCTATTACTGTAAATGTCACTGTGTCCCGACAAGATCCAGTGGACTGAAATAACCCTCTGACTGCAGTACAGAGTGGTATGCAAGAGTGTACTTTGCAAAGATATAATACTGCATAACCCTATACATTTTTGATAGAAAGGCAAATTAAAATGCTGTGTCAATAGATTATGATTCATTCATTCAACATGAAAATGTCCTATCTATCTAACCTTGCTTCTCAAGCATTTCTTTATTATTTTCTTTATTCATACCTGTAGCCTGTATATAGCCTCTCATAAATAGCACTGCAGTGGATGTTAGACTAACAAGCTAAGGGCCACAGACCACAATCTGCACAGAATAAAGAATAAAGTTGACGTTCTTGTGAGCTCAGCCAGTGCAGTAGATAATATGGCTGGCCATTCCAAAACCACACGTTTTAGCCATATTACAAAAATCTGCTGAAAAGCCAGAGCTCCTTGCGGCTGACACAGAGGAAGTCAAGTTGGCTCTCCCAATAGCCAGCAACAGGCTTTATAGGGGACATGCAGGGTGACACAAGAGTTCTGGACCGGCATTCTGACTTCCTGTGGCTCTTTGGTCACGTCTATAATACCACCTTTAACCTTTAGGAACAGAATTTAGCTGACATATTGATTCACTATATTGGAGCACAGAGACCCTGAGGAACTGCAGTGCTGACAGATTCGCAGAAAATAAAGGGAGGGATAGAGGGCTTCCTCCCTCAGAGAATAATAACACCACCCTACCATTAGGATACACATAAACACACACACACACACACACACACACACACACACACTCCCTGCAGCTGTTGAACATGTGCATTTCCATAGCACAGCTCAGCTAAAGACATGGAGACACATTCACACCTGTTAGCACCGGCAGCACTGGCCAACTCTGACTGACAACTTCCCTCTGGCCATCATCACCTCTCAATCGCAGGAGAACTGTCCAAGCAAACAGTCCATCAGCATCGCGTCAGAAGGCTCTGCCCGTACAGCATTAGTATCAACAACCTTTCCACATCTCTGCTGATTACTGGACAAAGGGTCTGAACAAACAAGAGAAAATGTCTTTTTTGTTTGTTAATAGAAGCTCGCTTACTGGAATATGAGCCACCGGTTGGGAATAACTGTGTGTGTGTGTGTGTGTGTGTGTGCGCGCACGCGCGCAATAGGACACAAATTACTGCTTTGTTAATAATTTTTGTTTCTGTATGTGTGTAAGTTAATGCGTATGAACTGTTACACTGTATGTATACGAGGTTGTTATTATTATCTGATTCATGGTATTAAATGGAGGCATACAGCTGCACAATGTTGTTTTTCTTCACTTTTCTGCAAAAACAGGATACAGATAACTGAATTCACAAGATGACTTAAAGTATGAGAAGACTCTAGACATTAAAAGTACAAACAAAGAAGGTTTTTACTTGTACATTCCAAAAAAAAAAACAATACAGAGATGTTTTTTTTCGTGTTCTAGATTTAAGGCTAGAAATTTTCAGTGTTGGTGTTTAAGAAAATAACAATTCAAAGGATCTCTGTCTCGGTCAAAAGGTTTTTTTTTTCTGATTTGCAATAGCTTTAATAACAGCCAAGGAATCTTTATTTTGCTGCTGATAACAGAGCCATACATATATCTTTTGTTTGTTTTCATATGTGTTGCAGAAACTTAACAGAGCTGTGAGGTTTGTTTAATGTGTTGGAAGGAATGGGTCCTGTCAGTGATGAAGAATGGGGAAATAAATTGTCTGTTATCATAGATGAAGATCATAAGGAGTGCAGAGAGGAGATGTACGGATGAGTATAAATCTCTGATCGCTCCTCTGAACTCTGCGAACATTCTGTTGAAATATTAAGAGCTCGTGGTTCTTTATTCAAATGACAGATTTACATGTTTGCAAGGTAGAACCAGATCAACAGAATATCATTTTTCAGCACCACAGACATAAATCCTATACGCATGAGAGAAAGACCCAAACTGAATGACACTACCTCTCTCTCTGTGTCTCTCCTCATGACAGGTGATTAAATAGCAGCTCTTGCTCTGCAGTGAGGGAGACAGTATGTTAAACACCTCTCTGGCATGAACTCTGATCCCTCATTGTCTGCTTATCTGCACTAAAGACCTACAGATGGATGAGTGCAAAGGGGAGACGAAGGCTGTGTGGTAAAGTCATCACATGGTGATGTAAAGCAGGCGCACGCCGAGGCTTCTCCACAAGTTCAAAAGGAAATGAAATACTTATTTGATTTTTGTTTCACTTTTTTTTCTCCCCAAGCAGCCTCCTTGCCTTCCATCCTGCCCCTTACCAGATTTATTAATGTTATTCTTGAGATCGTCTGCATAACGTATGTCAGAGATTTACATGGTTGACTAGATTTTGGTCTGGTCTGACATAGTGAGCCTTACTCAGAGAGCTGCTGAGTCCTTAGTTTGACCCAGAGGATTGAAAAGGATCTACTGATGTGTCTAAACGTCCTCATAATGACAAACTGCTCCTCTACTCCCTGTGGAATCTTAAACTTGTTTTCAAAGTGGAACACGAAACATTGATGGCCATTATTATACACTGATAAACTGAAATTTCATCTGATAATTACAACCGATAATATGGAACCTTACTGGGGTATAACTACAGTATCTGGTATAGATTTTATACTGTCTTCTGGTTATGACAAAACGTCTCTGGTCAATCAAAGTGTATTTTTCACTGAACGCTGCATGCACACGTTTCTCAGACCATTCCCCACCACCAAAAAGAGCTCCTTCACTGATGGAAATGCTAGTTTTCTGTCCTTTGTCCCAGCAAATTATCCCCTAAGTACCTCTTGAAACATTGCATGAAGTCAGATCATTATTTATTCACACAATTTATAGGATCAGGTTTATCACACACCATCAACATAAGCCAATACTTAACTTTTCACAGTGAAAAATAAATCCTTTTTGACTTTACACAGCATATTTTAATGTGGCCACATGGGAGAACTAGTCTGTTTTGTCTGTCAGTATCTATCCAGTGGAATAAATGTCTTCAGATCTCCTTCAGTCGGACGATGTGTGAAGCCTCCGCATGTGGATGTAAATGCATCAGTGTGTTTTTAACTTGCATGGGCTTGAATGAATCACACAACAATCAATCCCCATTTAATACCCATTCAAAGTTGCTCATTTTGCACTTAAAAAGTGCAAGCACTTAAACAATAAGTTGTCTTCTACAAGCTGTGCTGACCTTGGTTATCTCCCAGGAGACAGTTATGTGATATCTGTGTGGGCGGGAGGCCATCCTAGGTTATCACCTGTGCCTCCTCCACGGCTGCTCACAGTTTGCACAGAGCCATGACACGACTGATAAAGTCCATTCAATTTGTCCGGGGGGGTACAGACACAAAATACAATATGACCTGTGTTTCCGTCTGCTTCGAGATAATTCACAGGTCTGTCTTGCGTGTGTGTCTAATGTGTAATTGGGTACATTTGTTTAACTGTGAGTGTGTTGCTAGCTTAGGCTGTCAAATACACAATACATAGTTGCTGCAGCACTGATGAAAAACTGAAAATCAAGAGGAGCTTGCAGGAGTTGTAGAATTCATGAAGAACACTATATACAGTAGCATTGTATGAGGATGTATGCTATGTGCTCAAACTGCATTGCACTGTATGGTATCTTTTGTTTTCATGAGCTCATCGCTGTTATCCATAGCAGAACCTCTCAGCTGAGCCTGAGACCCTGAGGTCAAGAGGCTAGCATGATCCTTCCTCCCTTTTATGAACAGTTAGGATGTTCTGACATCTCAGGGCTGTTTCATAGTGTTAGGGGAGCACGGATGTCTCCATTCACGTCTCGTAATCGTAACAACGGCACAGAGAGAAGCAGCGCTATTTTCACCAATTCACTTCTTCCATCCTCATGATTTTAAAAGTGCATCGAGTTAAAACACATATACCCTCATGTGATCATGTCAGTAGGTTGATAGGCCCAGCTGCTTGTGGCCAGTAATTCAGCCATTACTGACAGCCCACACCACCGGCTGTGCTATCAACCAAGCCAACTATCTGATGGCTGCGGAATACTGATGCTCAGCTGTGGGGCCCTGTGAGGGTGAACCTCTTGCCTTTTAAAAACTTCAAGGCTCTTTTTTTGTGCCAGTCCCTTTTGTTTTGCTTTTTTTTTTTTTTTTTTTTTTAATAATGGGAAAACGAAATAAATTGCCAGTAAACTGGGTGGAATGAGTTTAGTGGACAGAGCTGTTCAAACTCTGCATTTGATCTTTTTCGATTACTTTGTTGTGTCATGGCTAACCAAAAGCTTTATTACTGAATTTGATATTGGGAATGTGGCAGTCATTACCATCACAATTTGTAAAATTGTCACTTTCGTTTTACGCAAAAACAGTTCCTTGTTAAAATCTAATTTCACAAAGAACATCAAACTGTTTAAAGCTAAATTCCCAATCAAACAATGTGTCACTGTGTGTTGTACACACTAGGAATTGATCTCACTCAGAATGAGCCTCAGACTTCACATAAACCATATTTCTGTCTCTCTAATGGTTGAATGTAATCTAAGCAGACAGTGGCCCCATCAGGCCAATGAATTCTACAAATCACATTCGGAAAGAGAGGTGGAGCTGATTCACTTTAGATACTGAACGTTCAAACAACATTCATTTTAGTCAGTATGCTCATTAATAACATTTAATTACATGTGACCTTCCTGTTATCACCAGCTAAATATCATGTAATTCAAGATGCATTGTAATTAGTCTGTATTGTTTGTGCAAGCTTTATGTATACAGTTTGGAAATCCATCCTTTGGCATTACAAGGTAGAGTAAACAGGCTATTTTTCAAAGCCAAGAGCACTTCTGGAGCATATTTATAAATGGTCTGATTCAGACATTTCATACATTTCATTATAAACTGAAGTTTTCTAAGACCTCAAACCTTCTCGATCCACAATTTTGATTTGCCTGGAAATATTGCTGCTGTCAACAAAAGAAAAATATACATGTTTCATTTTGGAAATCAGAGACAGAACATGAGCGGGCTGCCAGTGAGCAGCAGTAATAACCAAATGACTGCCCCTGGCAGGAAATTACACGCATGTCGTTCCTGGGCATCACAGGGTAGTGCTGACTTGCCCAAAATAGGCCCTGCCAGTAACAACAATATTACACACAGATCTCTGTGTGTGTGCAGGTTAAAAAAGCAGAGGCTGGCAGTCGTTCCTTCCCCTCATTATTTCCATCTACTTCCCCTGCTAGAAAATCCACAATCCTCTGATGCCATCTCTAATAGCCAAGACAATCAACAAATCACAGGCTGATCCTCAATAAGAGCTCCAGCTTATACTGGATGCAGGCTGACCAGAAATGAGACAGATGATCTCAAGACATATGGGGTGCCACAGTTTGAGGCAATAAGGTCCATAGGTAATGGGATGCATATACTCTCTGATTGGCCAAGTTAAATATTGCTGTAAATGTATAATATATGGATTGTTACCCAAAATACATGCAATGCTATGAGACTCCTTTAAAGTCACAGGTTAGCCTGACATCATGTAGCAAAGAACTGCTAGCTAACATGATATTTTGGTTGACTGAGTTTAATGTATCACATTTAGCACACTTTTTTCCTTTGACAAATTCATCACTACTTAAAAAAGCTAAACCTTATATTGGCTGGAATTACAAGTTTTATATCAACATGACTACTTGTATGTGAAAGGGGTCACTCATAGTGACAAACCCACAAAGAATTATCATCTGACTCTAAAGTTCCCCTCAGTTACAGCTAATTGTTTTGGTTTTCCGACACTTTACTTTAGGGCAACTTTACTGTTTTGGTTAACACTCACTGCTCTCATATTGCGTGTTTGACCGTAGTGGATAGCTGTTTTTGGAGAAAAATAACCTACCCAGCACCAAACGGTAGACAGACACTTTAGCAACTAGCTGATGAACATAGTGGAGTATTTAGCAGAGCCGTCTATTTCCCTCAGAAGTTTGTGGAGACCAAAAACAGAGCTAAAAGAGAGTGAATATTGGACTTACATTCGCCAGGTGGACACAAACACTAATCCAAAAGAACACTGTTTTGATCTGTATCTACTAGATGTGTAAATAGGCCATTTATACTTAAGAGGTGATGATGTATGTTGAGTTCACAGCTTGTTTCCGCTGCCCACAAGTGGCCAAAAAAAAACAAACTGTTATTGCAGGTTTAACATTCCCTTTTACTATTTGGACATTTTGGCCAAATATTCTTCGGAAGCTTTCAGCTAGTGACTCCGTGCTCAACTTAAACCCCTCTCCACTTGAGCCATAACACAAATGGTTGATTTTCTCAACTTTTAGATTCCCTTCTTCCCTCAGACTCCTTCGAACACTCATCTGCATGCAAAAACAACAAGCTTACAGTGTTGTTTCCATTCTGGAAATTATCAGTCATCTGGTTGTTATTAATCAGCATATTATGTCAGAGACTGATGAGAGTCTCTCCATTCAGAGGTGTTTCTCATACCTGTATATGTGTGTTTGACCAATTTACGACTTATCTTTGACATTGCCTAGTTTCGGGGGTTATTGCGGACAAGGCTGTGGCTCACAAGGAGCTGGATTCATTTATTTAAACTGTGACCACCCCTCACATGCAACACTTAGTGTGTATTCTAGCTGGTTTCACATTTCACTATAGCAATGCGTGCACTCATCACGAGGACAAATATACAGCCAAGTGTTTCCCCATTGCATTGGAGCTCTTAATGGCTACATTGCTTATTTTGCCCCACTGCTGAAGAGAACACGAATTGTCTGGGGTTCATGCAGGAACCCACCTCAGCAAAACCTAGTCGGGGACTCAAGGCCGCTCTGCTTTGTCTGCTGCCACTGTACTCCACTCAAGAATCCATATCTGTGGAATTATAATTGAGGATAAATATTATCAAGTGCAATTGGAGAGGGTGTTGTGTATTTGTGCTGGGGCCAAGAAGAGAGGCGCTGTGAAACTGAACACCAGCATGGGCCCTGACTACAGGAGAGCTTAGTTGGAGGCAGAGGAACCATCTTCCCCTATGGACCGCCATAGGCATCAGGGAATACCAAGGTGAAAGGTCAAGGTAGAAAGTGACGTCATTTCCACAACTAAGACTGCGTACGCAACTCAACACAAATATGGAGGCTGTGGATTACTTTTACCCAGGACAGACCCTGTTCCTCAGGGTCTTGGCATTGTGACGTTCAGCCTTTTCTTCTTGTCTCTCATCACCAGGTGGAGAAAAACAACCCATAATCCAAGTTCTCTAATCTTGTACAGGATAACTGTCAGCACCTCCATACACTGTGGAAGGCTTCCCCGGCTTGTTACAACAGTGGCACCAGTAGTAATCACTCTAATCCTTTGGTATCCATGGTAAACAAAACCTCTTGCACAGTCATTATCTATTCACAGCCAAAGGCCGTCAGATAACAAAGCACATCAGGGAGAAGAGAATGAATGAAGGGAGATGCAAGAAAGCTAGAGAGAAAAAAAGAAAGAAAGAAGACTGAGAGAGAAAGCAAACGGGGAAAAAGGACAAGGGGACAAAACAGAGAGAGAGAGAGAGAACAGTATTTAATTGTATTATATAACACTCTTTGCTGTGTGCCAGGCAGCAACTGTTTTCTCTCTTTCAAAGGCGAGTTTTCTGTTGTGAGAGCTCCAGGCATTTCTCAGCCTTGATGTAAACTGATAGGCTACTCTGTTGTTTGATTTATGGCACACAATCCAAAGCCCTCCAACAATGAAAACTCTCCATCGTCAAATTTCTGGAAATCTTACATTATAACAATTTAGTGACATTTATGACTAAAACCTACAAGTATAAAGATGGCAAGCACTTCATACTTTTTTTAAAAGAACAGCCATCCGTTACTGGGCAAGAAAGAGAAAGAGAGTCAGGGCTTTCAGGGCTTTCAGGGACAAACACACACAGTCAGAGTGGAGAGGGTTCCCTGGGTGGGAACCTGACAGGTCTGCTAAGCCCTCCTCAGTCAAATTTGGACATGTTTGCCAAAGGCCAGAAAGGTAGGTGGCTCTAAGCACCACCTATAAAGTGAAGGTGAAGTGCTAATTCTTCACTTTGTGGTATCTGCTGAGAAACTAGGGACAGCTGAAGAGTAGCAGAATGATTAGCATCTGCCTACCTGCTCAGCAGCCTTCATGACACCCTGCCCCTTGCAGGACTATTTGCAGCTGCCCATGCAGGACAAAGTCACCTTTACTCTATATAGTATATCTCTTTGGCTTCAATTGCCATCACAGGGAAAACAAAATGCACACATGTATCCAAAGTGATGGCAGGAACATTAGCCATGATTCTGCTGTAGCTCACTAGCACCTGAGAGCAAACATGACCACCTGAAGGAACAAGACACAGATATTAGAGCAGAGCAGACACCATTCTGTAACATTAGAGGATTTGTCTCCCAGCCTTGAGACTAGTTCTCCAAATTGTTTCCCTACAAACAAAATGCACGAATGAGCAATTATGGCTTGTATCCAGGGCCTTTACCTTTTTCTGCAGGGCCTTTTTCCCAAAACAAAAGTCAGTGAGAGTAGCAGGAGCTTCTTTCAATGTAAATGTAACTCAGTGCCTGACACATAACCCTATCTTGCCTTTGCTTCTTCTTATTATTTGGGAAATGCGAGACATGTTACTAGGCTTCTCAAACACGCTCTCATCTTACCATAACAATCTGATTCAATATGTGGTTTTATTGTTATGGAACGCAAAGGCTGAGCTGTCTGCCTGTAGCAGACAGTTTGATATTACAGTTAAAATTTCTCTGCCCAAGGTGAGTTTGCAGCAGGACTGGGGTGACTCAGTATTAGGCAAAAACAGCCATTTTCCATTGAGGAAAGCACATCATTTTGCAGGTAATTGCTATTTTTGAAAGATTTGTAATTTTTTTATCTGTATTTTACAGCCAACAGACAGGAGAGGCAAGTTCAGATGGAGCAACTGCACAGTTTTGTTTTTGTTTGAATGCACATGAATTTTAGATGCAAGGAAATCTTTATTAAATGTTGCAATACTGTTGTCTGTTTTCTGCCCTCTGTCTGCATGTACATCTTACAATGGTGTTGCTGGGAAACCTGTTCATTGCACATGGCAAAAAATTAACTCACTCTGAAGTCTTGAAACGCTGTGCCTCTCATAATCCCATGTGGTATGTTCCCACTTAACTAGTAATTGTATTTTCTCTTCACGTATTTAATACAACAACATGGCAGCAGTGCTCTTAATTTCTTCCTTGTGCCTGGAGGACAACCCAAGTGTTGAGTGCAAAGAGAAGTGCACACAATTAGCTAATATAATTCACAGATGTGCTCGCTGAGGGTTTTTTTTCTCTCTCTCTCTCTCTCTCTCTCTCTCTCCCTCATCTCAGCAGGCTAGGCGACCTGAGAGTTTGGACACGGTCTCTGCTCTCACCTCACTGTGACCTACTGGCACATACATTTCAGATGACGTAGTAATTAAAATACACTAATTTGATAATAATACAATAACAGCAGCACCCTGAAGGGCTAATTTAAAGAAAACATTTTCCCACACCGCCAGTAAAGCATATGTAATGCCCCATAGAAAATACAGTAGCCTGTTGGTGTGCTTTTTGAGGTCTCGGGGGTATTTCAGGGTACTGATTTCATACCACAATCATTAAAATCTTAGCTCCCTTTTGGCCAAAAGCGTCTGACTGGCGACGGCGCCTGCGAATGATATTGGATCCCCAAGGTGTAAACTTGATGAATATCTGCGGCTGTTTTGCAAATGGTTAAGTTTGAAGCTCCTCCACAGATCAGGGCACAGTGACGATTCAAAGCTGAACTTTGTATTATTTTAACTGGATTGCGAAGTTCATTGGGCATCTCTAAAGGGTTAATAGATACACTGGAGTAACTCAAGACAAGTATGAAGGGGAGAATTGATTAACACTGTTGACCTAGATTTAACGCGGCTGAATTTTAAAATATTATTTTGTAACATCATCTACCATCTACCTTTGCAGCTCACAGAGTGTGGGGTCCAAGCATGTCTTCAACCATTGAGCCACCAGGAAAACTCATTTTGTTTTAAGTATGGTTTAAAACAAAACCAGATCATTTTAAATGGAGGGGTCAAATTCCATATACAGTCTTAAATACTGGGTTTGAGTTAGTCTAATTGATCATGTAACCAAATTTTTCAAAAATGGACAACTCTGACTGAAATCCTGATTGCCAGTACATTAATGGCCCAGCAGAGCTACTTATTTGGAGACTAAATGAACCCTAAATACCCACCATTCTGACTCTTGTTACACTCTTGTAACAAACTTTGCTGAATACTTTTGATATTATTTAACAAAGCACTGAAAGTTCTGAAAAAGACACAGCCACGACAGTCAAATCCTCCAGCACACTGTAGCCGCAAACCAAAAGAGGTAATTTCTGCACATCATTATCCAGCTTTGTTAATCATAATACCCTCAAGTTGTGACCAGATCCCGACTGTTCACCAACCATGAATATCATTAAATGTGAGCCACGATGCACAGTAATTTTGCCCCTAATTCCTCCTCATCAAGAGACAAAGACAAGACACAAACAGAGAGCAGGGAAGAGAATTTGGCCCCTTTGTATCCTTCCCTTTGTACCCATGGCATGGTGGCTTTAAAGCGTACAGAAGTGGAAGTGAAAGTGATTGAGCTTGCTCAGTCAGGCTTGCTCTACAGGACTGAGTTGCGCAAATTACGCCTCATGACCCATTTGTGGGTGTGTTTATTAACCCCATGTACAGTACTTCCATATTTGGGGTTTGCTAATGAGCAGCGAGGACATGGCTAGTTGTCAGCATCACCTTAGCCTGGTGGAATCTGCTGGCTGACAGCTCCGGTTCTCAGTCTGTCAACTTGAAATATGAGTTACCACTGCAACTGGGGTCTTATCTATTTCATCATGATTTATATATTTGATTCTTTGTTTAATAGATGCATCAAAAGTAAAACATTTAACGGTATTTGGGTGAAATCTGGAAACCTTACAGCCTATGACTAACTCTTATGGATATCATTTATACTGACTGCAGACTCCCAGAGGGTGGTCGCTGGTATGGTTTACTTTCACAGGCGCATGCTTCCATTTGTCATTGTTATGCTAAACACTGCTTTGGTATAGAGGAAATTGAATTAAGGAGCCATCCAGCAGCAGTCTTGCGGCTGTCTTGTCCTTATCATTTCCATCAGTCTGATCAGAAACACATTGAGCTCCCACCAACAGAGGGTCAGAAAGTCACGTAACCTTAGGCAGGCAGCCATTTCCTGAGCACTTCATCATGGATAGCCTCTGTTGGCTTTTGGCAGTGATGTAACATGTAAATACGGAGTCATTTACTTGTGACCTACAGTAGTAATGCTGTTGAGAATTTACTCTTTTTCCAACTGCACATACATAAAAGGAATTATAAGGTACCAAGAACAACTTAATTTAGATCTACCCAATTGTGCTAACAAAGTTCTTTGGTAGGGTAGTTGCAATGAAAATGGCCCAGTCATGCCCGTGGATTATTCAGCCATCCCTGGAGATTTCTGCAGGGACACACTGATGCTGAATCACCTTTTTCAATGTTGTGAGCACCAAAAATTAAATTTCTTTCAATTATCCCATTTTATAGGGGAGGCAACAGAAATGCCAGAGATGGATATCTCAAAAGTAAAACCAAAGGAAAATAGCACTATAAAGGTAAGTGAGAAAATGTTTTCTTTTGTTTTTGTAATTTGAGTGGTACCCTTTAAGCTGATGGCAACAATGACAAAAGACTCTATGTAACGTGCTTCGGCCCATAAATGATTATAGTCTCACAGGAGGTGAATCTAAGCATGAGATCCATATTGCACAGCAAAATAGTCTACTGTTACAATCCACTGTGACAACAGGATTTAGGACTACTCACAGTCCAGTTTATAGCTGACTGAGAAAATAATCCCGTTTGTCTACAATGGAAACATTGTAGTTCACCAAAATATATTTATACTGCTGCACCATATTGACATATTTGACAAATTAAGGTGATATTACTCAGTGGTTAGCCTGGAAGGGGAGGGGTCAGCACTGAGACCACAGGCACATTAGCATGAGGTGAATATGACGCCACATTTGAAACATGTATGTATTATTATCTCATAATACGCAAAACACACACCAACAAGCACATCAAGGTGACATTTATGCTTTATTGGAAGCAGTATCAAGCACCAATAAAAAATAGCTAATCAGGCAAGTGAGAGAATAACAGCAAGGTATATAATGTCTTCTGTAAATATGATGAACAACTAATGAAGAGTTAAAGAAAATTTGATGGAAAGAAAAAGTCAAAAATGGAATGTAATAGATTGTGTTTTAAGGAAATAAACTTTATAGTCGATTAAGACACTGAATTTAAAAAGTGGAGGAAAGGCAAGTGCAACTTTTACATATGACCCATGAACACAACACGACTAAACAGTGATAGATGGAAAATGGCAAAACAGTTGCAATACACAAAGTGAAAAGACACATTATACTTGATAAAGTGACTCAGGTCAGTTTGATTTTCAGTCCCAAGAATTATTCCACATTTTATACCTGAGTAGAATTCAGATTGATTTTTTTGCCTCTTTGGGGCAGACAAATTCACATTAAGTAAAGTGCCAGCAAGAAGACTTTCAGCTGTACGGAAACTCTGTACATGTTGATGCACAGGAAAATGGAAAATACAAAACAAGAACACATAATCCAAAATAAATCAAGTTCACATCTTCATACAGGTGAGCTGTAAATATGTGGCACTATGAAGCTTTGAAACAGTAGTGCTCTTAAAAAGGCACATCTCTGCATAATTATGTGTAAAATACTGAATATCTCACACATCCATGCATACTGCTTCAATAATGTCGATTCATCATGATTGTAAACTTCATCTGAGGAATTTGATGATAACTAATGAAGGCAGATAAAAAAAACAACCCTTTCATCTCGCCTTCATTGTCTCTGACCGCGCTCCTGCCTGAATTTCACAATGAACTTCCAGGCTTCAACATACTGGGACAGGCAGATCTCTTCCGGGAAGAGCTCCTCCACATCAGGAGGGATGTCCAGGTCTTTGCGCTCCATGTAAGACACCAGTGCTTCTTTCAGGCTTTTAAGAGACAAAACACACACTTTATACATCTGACATTGCTATTGCAAATCATCACACTTACATACACACATACTCAAGTGTAATTTTTTCAATTCTTTGTTTTACCCAAATAAAATGAAAATATGTAGCTAAAAAGCTTCATTGAGGCTGAGCACTGGAAGTGAATTTAAGATATTTATAGATACAGGAAATGCTAAGTTAATGGCCATGTTACTTAACAGTACAGTATTTACTGAGGCATAGTGTTTCAAACTTCATGGGTTCATAGGAATAGACAATTTCTTTGTACCGGAGCCCAATCAAATAAAATAAATTTGTACAAAATAACCTTTTGTCTGTGGCTTTTCCAGGACAACCAACTCCCACATGTAGAGAGCCAACTCTGACCAAATTTAACTTCAGGTTTGTTTGCGTGCAACACGCCAAATCCCGCCAAAGTGGGAACTAAGAGCAAAAACACGGCATGCAATGCGCCCCCCCCCTTTCTGTCTTTCATTTTGAATGATCTATCCTTATTAGATCAGATGTTTAGAAATGTACTATGTCGTAATGTAATGTGTCGTTGTTCACATGATTTCTGCACTTTACAATAGACACCTACGATTTTAAGAATTTATATAAATGTGCAAAGGTTAAATCACAAATAATTTGATGAAAAAAAACATTTTGTTTTACCCCCAGTCAGGCCTGTAGGTATCAGGTGCATTGGGCTTTTTAAGGACCAGCACCAGGAACTCGTGCATCTCCAGCAGGAAAGTGTCGGCACTGTTCTTAGAGAAGAAGCCAGTTAGCAGCCTGTGCTCGTCCTCACCCAGGGCCTGTTTGTACTTCTCTGAGACGCCCACAAATGGATCCTGAAGAACACAGGGAATGCATGGATAGGCAAAATATTAATAATAATACTGCACTTTTATATAAAAGTATTTATTAAGTCATCTATAATGGCAAAATTGAATAATTAAGTCAAAGATGACTACTACTGCTACTACGAATAATAATAATTTATTGTAACAAATTGTGTGATGCCTTACCCTCTTGAGCCGCAGCATATTTTCTGATTTGAGTGAGGCCAGCAGCTGCCACAGAGCCACACAATGCTGTAGACAGCACATGCTCAGGGTCTGTGGGCAAAACAGGGAGAACATTAAGTTCTATCTCATGTCTAACGTATAAAAAAAGACCCACGCCAATTAAGACCTTGTTAGTTTAAATCCAATACTCAGGGAGTAAAAGAACAGCATGATTACACTAAAAGTCTGATAATAAAAACTGCTCTTAGTGGCATATTTGGCAAATAGTTTGTATACAAAGTAGCACAATTGACGGTTTGTGGAAGTGAGAGAACGTGCATCCGGATAGAATAACCGGTGTCTCAGATAAGCTGACCTTGAGGATGTGCGGAGCCATCTGGTTTTCCATCTGCAGCACCTCCTCCAGGTAGCAGGACAGCTGCATGTGAGGCTCTCCCCCGGTCATAGCAAGGAAACCAAGGGCCACTTCCAGTGTGGACAAGGCCTCACACACCTCACTGTAGGAGTGCAGCTCCCCAGCCACGGTGAACAGGGTGAGAGTCTGAAGAGGCTCCTGTTGACACACAGACACAGGTCGTGTAATCTCATGAGGGGAAATCTACAGCAGCATGTTTACTTTACTATATGTGATAAATGAATGATAGTTCCAGTGGGCTACCTCCTGTACCATATATCACCACTTACTTGCTTGACTTTTGCTTTTACATCCTTCAGGATAATCTCATAGTTGCGGTCATGTCTGTTCACTAGTGTTGGAATGCCCTGTGGAAAAGGGACAGAGGCACAAGAAATATGGTATTTTAACAATTTTCCAGACAAACAGGAGTGATTTTGTCACTGTGCTTTGCTTGTGCTTTCCATTTGCTCACATTGAGAGTGATGAGAGGTTTGCCCAGTAAGAAGCGGGAGACGATCTGCTGCTGGATCTTGGGCAAGTCGTACTCATGAATAGTCTCCTGGCCTCTCTCAATGCTGTACTGGGTGTTGGACAGAACCAGGGGCATCAGGTCCCTGTCCAGCTCATACCGAATCACATGCAGGTCAGTCAGATCTGCAGGGCTCACTTTGTAGCTGGGGGAGGTGTTAACAGACCAGTCAGTCAACAGACAGTATCTCTGTACCATGGGAGTATATCTGCAAACATGCTTTTTTTTCTGTTTCACCGCTTTCTGGCTGTGACTTGGTACTTAAAAAGTTATCTTTCTATCCTTCTAACAATCTCTCAGTAAAACCAATACACAAATGTATAGTAGTGTGCATTTGGGGACTGTGTTCTAACAGCCAAACATGTGCAAGTGAGAAAAATGTGGCATGAGCGCCCCCACCTGGTCTCCTCTCCAGTGTGTTTATCCAAACAGTAGACCAGGTCATTGTGCAGGGCGATGAGGTAGCTGACGAGGGCTGTAGAGCACAGGCCCGGGCCTTGTCGCCGTGGTAACAGCACCTTGAAGTCACTTTTGAGGTTCAGGTCCTTCTGGCAGAACTCAGCTGGGATCTTAATCTCACCTGAGCGACAACATTTCAATTCAAGTCAGATCACGATGCTGGACAGGCCAGTGTCAGTGTAACACAGTGAGTTGTATGTACAGTTGGTGTTATTCACCGTTAGTTTCCAAAGACATTCTGAGCTGATTCCAGGTTGTCAGGAAGATTTTGATGTATTTGTCATACCAGGCTTTCAGCGAAACTGCACACATGAAGAAAACGAAAGTGTACACACATCAACAGCATAAAAAAGGACTCTGTTGTTCACATCAGCGGCTCTCACGTGTGGAAGAGATTTTGCTCTTTTTAGAATACTCAATCATTGTCTCCTTCCAGGTTAAAACAACTCATTACTTGGCAGGAAGGTTTTTAAACTGTATGTTGCCAGCTATTTCACTATATTTCCGAGAAAGAGATAATTAGGAACTACGTGGAACTTTGTATCTCTTGTGCAAGTGAGTCATACAGTTGAAAAAGTTACTGGTGAAGACAGTTTCCTACCTGCTTTCTGAGTGTGGAGGAATTCGGCAATGGTGCCACAAGTCAGCTCAGTGATGTTCTGAAACTTCTTGACTAGGTCTCTCTGGAGAGTGAGGATATCAGGAAGGTGCTTCACCAGTCGAAGCTCTGCTTCCTGAAAACCCCCCCAAAAAAACCCAAAAAAGTATATTATAATATGTTATTTTCTTAATTAATATAAATGTTGTCGCAAAGGGAGTTATTATCAAATTGGTTATCATACTTTCCATAATAATGTTAGTATACCAAAAAGGCCATATAAATTGCTGCATTACAATGCACTGACCCAATAATGTCCTTGATAGAGACTTCGACAACAAATTTCCAATATCAACAATGAACCTTTAAATTTAATAAATAATATTTAGAAATATTTATGGTAATTTCTATCCTGATTATAAAGAGCTCTGTCTGCATTATCTTGGAGAGATGATCAGTTTCAGTGTCCTTTGAGGAGAATTATTTGTAAATAAAAACAGCTAAATTATTCTTTTCCACCTGAAAAAGCAGCTTATTTGGAGGCCTTTTTTCAGCCCTGAGTAATGTCTGCAGTCTTCCTAACAAGCTGCATACAGCCCCAATAACCTCCTGCAAGAAGGTAGAGCAGCTTGGATGTTGCCTAAGAGGCAAGATCCAGGGCCAAAAAGCTGTGTTCTCAAAGCTTAGATACTGTAAGCACACTGTAAATTTTGGGTTTTTGGCAGTTGGACAGTAAGAGAACAGTTTAGTGCTCTTTTGGTGAATGAATCAAAGTGAAACTGTAAATGTTTTTTCATATGTTACCACACTGCAATCGACTGCTATTATGACCTGATTTTAAGGGAAATGCAACAATTTTTACTCTTTAGTTTAGGAGTAACTTCTCAAAAACCTCCTATAAGTAGGACACAGGATCCTTTTGCGAACTTGCATGCTCGGTCACCGTTTTCTTACCCTATGCAGAAATCTCCAGAGCACAGGCAAGGTGTCTTTGCCATCATTCTGCGCTACAATGTGGGTGAGGCTCAGCAGAGACACTTTCTCCCTGCAGCTCCAAACGACAGAGCCATGGATCAGAGAGTTTTGGGGAAGTGAGGCCAGGAAAAGACGAGGATCGCCAAACATGAGCTTCATGATTGGATTGGCAGAGATGCGAGAGTCAGCTCGGATGAATGTGTTCACTTCCTTTAGCTGTCTATCCAAGTGCTGTGGAGGAGTGGATGACAGAAGAAAACAATGAGTTATATGCAGATCTCTCACAAACAGGCAGAATTATTTGCTGAAATTAGATTATGTGCTTCATTTGTTCCCTTTAAGAACAAATACATAGTCAAAAATCTTTATACCTTCAGCTGAGGTGTGATGATGGCATTGCTCACTTCCATCTCCCATCCATTTCTAGCCTCTTTGGTGGAAAGCTGATTGTTATAGGGAGCGGGCCCTGAAAGGAAAGACCAGCTGGGTTTAATAGTAGAAGGTAATCAAGTGAATCTTTAACTTTTGGAGGGCCAAAACATAACATAGGTAGGCAGGTCTCAAAACAAATAAAAAATGTTGCACATAATTTATAGCTTACTTACTGCAGTAAGTTACCACTGTAATTACATTACCATATCATCCTGGACCATTTGGAAAGCTAGTAATAACATTGTAAAGGGCACTTCTGTCCCACAAATCCTGTATTTGTTGACTTGAGTGACTTACTCCATATAACACCTTCATAACTTCCCATGTGTATACACAAATTACAAAATGAACGGTGCACAATTTATGACCACTAGAGGGCGCCCCTTTCCTCTCTTTCCCATTTTCTGTCACTGTCCTGCAGCCTCCAAATTTTCAGTAACAAGGCAGGAGAAGGTTCAGGAGCAACAAACTTTATAACTACCTTCAGAATAGAGGTGAAAACAATAACACAGCAGCACAACATTAGTGGATACAGGTTGGACTCTTAAATCATAACTTTATTTTTGGCATCATTATGTCTTTCCAAATATTAACACAACTCAATGATTTAACAGTAGATTTATTGTAAGTTGTTTCTTACACTTTAGTTGCTGGTGGGGTTCCAGGAAGCTGCTGATGAGCAGGTGAACAGCGCTGACTGTGTCGTCTGTCCCCTTACCCAGGGTTCTGATAAGATGTTTCAGGTCCTTTCGCAGGTGAGCAAGTAGAAATGCACCTGGGTCAGCGACTGGAGGCTTGATGATGGCAGAGACAGACTAGAAACACAAATAAAGTGGATGACTGACCAGACTCCCCCCTCTTAAATGCAAAAAGCAGGATATCAACAGTGCTGTGACACTAGAATGATGGGGTTTGCATTGTTTGTGAGCATTTGTTTTATTTGCTGTCCCCTACAACTGCACATTTAAACACTCAAGAATATATTGCAGGGGTAAATGATCTCCATTAGAGCTGTACTCATTATTTTGTCCAAGCTACCTGTATGTGCCTGCAGGCACCGAGCAGCATGGCCATGTGAGTGAGCATGCGGACAATGGTGAAGGGAACAGGGGAAATGCTCTTCGTGTCCAGCATGTCTGGATTGTCCCTGCGATTGGGGTCACCGAGGACGTGGCCTGTCTGAGTGCGGTCACCCCTGTCACAAGACAATTAATAAATAAGTACAACATTTTTTTAAAAACAACACATTTTTAATTAATTAACTTTCTTGTATTACATTTTATTCCCGAATTAACTTAAAGACCACTTACTGCAACTGAACAACTTTAAATTCCTGCACAGCCTGGTGGTTGACTCCTCCAATCACAATACCACAGTCCACACAGCGACTTATTTCCATGGGCTGGCCGCACTAGAGAAAAAGACACAGGATGCAAGAAAATGAATACTACAAAAAAAAAAAGAGCGACTAATTACGAACTTATTATGAGTCAGACTGAACATAACATACTTCTCCAATGGTGCACGGGTGACCATTTGGACAACCTATTGAAAGAGTAAATATAAAATGACTATAAAAGTGTCCTTCAATGATATTTCAAATTAGAGAGTACAATTATTTTCTGGGTGTGACTTACGATACCACAGCAACGGTCCCATAGCTTGTTGAGCCACTGCTAACATGTCCTCTGGCATGGTAGGCAAGAAAGCTGCCTGTACCAACAGATAAAAACATTACATTCACTTCAAAGAAGAGGAGGCCTAGTTGCCAACATTGAAAGAAGCTGGCAATTTACATACCTGCATTTTGGCAGGTTCCATTGCCAGCTGCTGCAGGGGAGCTAAGATCCCCTGGTTCCCACAGAGCAAGACAGCAGCCAGGTGAATAGTTAAGTCCACAAACACACACTGGGCACCAGAGGTCCCGGGACGAACACCCAACGGCCCGAGTTGGTTGGTCACCAGACTCTGGGCGAAAGCCTTCACCTCTGGACTGGCAAGGAATTTGGAGGTCTGGATGTAGTCCTTCAGGGCTTCCAATTGCTGTAGGTACAAAGATACATAAATATACTGTATACCGTATATATACACTTTACTGACACAGACAGGAAAAAAACAGCATTTTTGTATTTGGTAGATTTTATTAATACATTCCCCATTGCAAGCAAGATATGGCTTGAAAACAAGTTAGATGAACTCAAAACAAGTCTGTTCATTTGCTAACAAATTTGAATTTCAGTTTCTGTAACAAAGCATGTGGACGTGTTAGCACTGTTAGAAGTAATTAATTTCTTGTGGCGATACAAGCTCAGAAAATGCGAAAATAATAGCCGAGTTTGAGCTATCAAATCAGTTCAGACTACAATTTTCTTTGGTTGATTTGGATGCATAAGACTTCTGAGCATAACTAACAGCCACTTGTCAGATGGTAACATCTGTCTTCTTATTTTCAGGAAAACACATTTTTTGTTTGTTTGTATTAGATGGTCCAGTTTGTGTTCTCACTCAACAAACCACACCAAATTTTGCTCAAAACAAGATAGACACACACGAGTTCAAATGGGTGTGAACAAACATGACATATTATATAAGAGTAGCTCATTTGGTCTTCATCTACCTCAGGCTTGGGATGGAAGCTAGCATTGGCTTCTCTGTAGAGAGTGGTGACTTCTCTGTACAGCGCCAACAGAAGATAAACTGTTGTACACTGTGGTAAGCATCTGCACCCCTATGAGGAAAAAGAACAACAAGATACCCATGTAAACACGCATACAAAAGCAGAGTGACCTGATGCTGAGTTACCATCAAGAAAGTGATGTAACATTACCTCACAAGTCTCGTCCAGTCCTTCCACTTTGGCTTCCATAACTCCCTTTGCGACAGCATTTCTGATAGTCTTGTAGTCTTCCCCACACACAAGATACTGGTCTATTGGTGTGGTTTCTTCACTCTGCGTGTAATGAAAATGTAACCACAATATTTAATTACTGCTAGCATTACATTTAGAATACAACCTTGCCTTAATTTGGGCACCAACACTAAAAATCACAATGTGGATAACTGAACCTTTTGCAGAACTTCTTCAGGGAAGAGCCAGCGCATTTTATCCACTGTGAGGAGTTTCTGGACAAACTCCACTCCATGTTGGCTGCAGATCTTACGGATCAAGTAGACACGATACCAGTTGTTTCCACTGCGCCTACACAAGTTCATCACACTGGTCAGGAAGGCTGTGGTTCCACTTTTACCACTCTCTTGAGCCTCTGGTATGATTAAAAACAGAAAGAAGAAAGACATTTTGGTAAGATGAACACACTCTGAAACACATACTAATCACAAACACCTTTACATTTTTCAGTGACTGATAAGTGTACAGTATGTGCAAAACAAACTGTATTTCACCAAAATGACACACCCGTGGTTCTCAGTTTTTCCATGATGAGGCTGGCAGCCATATCCAGGTCCATACGCACTCTGGCCACCTGCTGCAGATACTCCACACTGGCTGCTTCAGCAGACTGACCATGTGACTGCAGGTAGTCAGTCAGAAAGGCACTTTCATCCTGTAGGCACACCTGCTGGTCTGCAGTTGACCTGAACTGCAACCTTTCAAACATGGAATCCTAGAGAGATGAAAAGGTTAAAAATGAATATACCCTATGAAAACAAGTTGGATCACAATGTGAGGTACTACAATCCAAATGTGTGATTAGCGTATTTGCACATTATTTATCTTAACAAGTGTTGCTGAACAAAAGAAAAGGCTTTATTTCAAATATACAGTAGAGTCTGAATTCATGTGTACCTCTAGGCAGTTAATGTACAACAAGTAGAGTTCAGTTTTGTCCATCTTCTCCAAGATGTTGCTCTGCTCAACTGCCACCAGATGCTGCTGCAGGTAACCTTTAACTTCATTGAAGCTTCAGAAACAGTGCAATTCATACAAAAATGAGAAACACTGCAAAACATGTTAGAAAGGTACATAAGTAGGCCTTATGCAATGTGCAACCATAGCACCTCACCTGTACTTCAGCAGGAGTTTGAGCACTACTGACCGAACGACTGGATTTTTATCCACAGAGTCATCAAACGGAGAGAGCATCTTTGTCAGAATTTGCCGATTAACTGGCGGAAAAAAACAGAAAAAGGATAGTCAGAGCTGACAAAACATGTATAAGCAGAGACATGGTTGTGTGCACACACACAAGTGACCAGGGTTAGAACAGTGTCCTACCTCTGAGAATGGGAACAGGGTTGGCCTCTACCATGAGAAAGGACAGCAAATGGAGAATTACTTCTGAACAGGGGGGAGAGTTGTCCTTGAAGCACACAGTGGACACCAGATCAATGAAGAAAGCATTGCACTGCTTCCTGAACTGAGCCTGTTGGTTGATTAGAATCCTACACAAAACAAGAGACACCAAGAGTTAAACTGGTTTTGTTCAAATGTATTACATGCCAGATTCACACAGTTACCTAGATCCTTTGAAGTAACTAATAACAGCACAGGGTTTTGTGTGTGTGGAAAGAACCACACCATGTCTGTGCCTTTTATGAGGAACAAAACTAATTAAAAACAGTTCCTGTACGCAGTTACTAACCTTATATCATCTGAGGGAACCATGGGGAAGTCATCGGTAACTGGCTGCATGCAGAGGGGACAGTACATCTGACCAGGGCTCAACCACTGTTTGATACAAGCCACACAGAAGATGTGTTCGCATGGAAGGCAGAGCGGATCTTGGGGGTCTCCCATACACACTGGGCACAGTGTAAGACCAAACCTGGATAAAACATAGACAACAGGTAAAGACACTGGGTGGAGGCAAAGTACAGTTAGGAAGATTCTGATAAAATGCAAAAGATAGAAAACTGAATTTCTACCTGAAGATGCGTTCAATGGCTCCATCTTTGCAGGTTTTGAGCAAATTAATTACTTCCTCAAATGACTGCCGAGTTTTGAGATCTGAATTTTTTTCCAGTATCTTGATGAGAGAGCAGACGTAATACATTTTATTATGGATGGAATTATTGTGGTTATTGTGGATGCAGTTTTATGGTAATTCATTGAATTTATCTCATGAAAATTCTGATTAGTACAAAGAACCCAAACCAACCTGGCCAAGCCTATTAGTATGCTCCAAAACTAAAGGTGCCAGCTTCTTCTCTACCTCTTCAATGCCCAACAACATGTGCTCCACAAATAGAGAGAGAGAAAATATCCGATTCCATCCAGCTCTAAGAACAAAGAAACATGAACAAATAAGCATACAACTGAATGGAGCTAAAGTAGTATCTAAAGACAACCTAAAAACCTCAGCATATACAACTGTCCCACTTGGACCATTTGAATATTTTTAGTTAAATTTGACTTACTGGACTCTACAGACGATAGTCTTGCTCCTCTCTCCATAGCGTCTCACACTGTCCTCTGAGCAGATCAACTCAATGGGGACCTGGAGTTTTTTGACCCGCCTAAGCCAGGCTTGTCTTTGGGCATCTGTGTCCAGGACTCCTGGCTCCAGATACTCCACACATGCAAAAGCAGCATACACATCGAGTACCTTGGAGACAGGAATAATATGATCACTACACTAAAAGGGCAACGTAATTAATAATATTAAATATTGCCAATAATAATTCAGTCTTAAAGTCAATATCATGCATGCCAAATTTAAAAACCTTGAACAAAATGGAAAAGAAAAGTATTATTTAAAAAACTTAAATAGTCTTTAGAGGCTCACCAGTTCATCCCTGTCTCTGGCATGGGGATTGTTCAAGAGGTCCTGGGTCACCTGGGGCTCAATGCAGATCATTCTGGAGAGGTTCTGCAGTCGGTTCTTGAATTCATGATAAGCAGCATGGACCCATGGAAGAGATATTGCCGTATCCGTGGCATTGAGCTGCAATCTCAGCTCATTGACACAACAATTCAAGGCACTACACAAGAGCTAGAAAAGCAAATAATGTGCATTAGATTATACATGCACACACCATCATACACATGTAGCCTGAAATTTAAGAGATTCAAGTACTAAAGAAAAACAACCTGCAGATCTTCCTGACAAGTCACGTTCATTGTCATGGAGATGAAGTCCTGAAGGTAGCGGTGAAAAAACTCTGTCTGCATCTCTGGGTCTGCTTTCTCAATGTATCGTCCCAGTGGTGTCTTCCAAAAGAACTCATCAAACTCACCTTGAGTGTGGCCTAACAGACGTGTAAAAATGTAAAAGCAAAAAGTCACAACATCACAGCAGTGACATGCCAATTGTGGAGAGAACCTGATAACATGCCATTACCTTCATGATGAAGTGCATGAACCCAGAGTTCCTCAAGGTAGTTCTTGATCCTCCAACTGAAGGGCATGCTGCAGCTCATGTTCCTGTCTTGGGCAATGTAGTTCTGTACAAGGATTGTTCTTGCCTCAGAGCTGTGAAAACAGAAAACAACAAAACATTGAAATATGCCAAGTAACTGCAGTATGTTATATGTTATTAGTTATAGCAATTTGGTATCCTTTATGCAAAGTGCAAAATTACCACCACTTACTTGTGGTCCAGTGTTAGGTGTGGGATTTCCAGCAGCTTATCATTGCCAAAGATATCTAACCACAGCCTCTTGACAGATTCACCACACTTTCTATCTAGCAGGATGTCCAAGTTTTGGTCACGGTCAATGACTGAAACCAGTTGTGCCAAGAAGGGGACAACCACAGCCTGGACACGCATCCATAGGGTGTGCCTGTCATGACCCCCAAAAAGTTAACAGCGCTGTTTCAAAAAATAGGAATATATAGGCAAACATAGAAATGTTTCCTTTTTTACGGCTAAAGCACCCACCTGAAGGTGCCTCCTTCTTGCAAGGCATCAATGTTTGAGGCCTCCTTAATGACCCAGTTGCTTTTGATTGCTGAGGTGTTGCCATCGTGAGTCGCCAGCAATGAGTGAAGATGCCTCTTCACAGTTTGCAGAAATTCACCTGACAAGAGTTAACATGGTTAACCTGACATGATGAGCACTGCAACTGCTCTAACAAAAAAAAGAATACTGAAAAAAAGTTATTGTTAGTACCTTTCATTTCGTCATTGTCACAGAGGAGTGTCAGCAGGATCTCAACTCTCCGAGTACTGCGGAAGCCACTTTCCACCTGGTCCCTCAGCATGCCTACTGCACTCTGCACACAGCTCCGCACCAGTGCTGTAGTGTCCACAACGTTATCCCAGCCCTGCAGCAGGAGGACACACTGGTCAAAAACTAGTGTCACAAGTATGTCCAATGTTATAAGTGTAGAGTTTCAGTTTAAGGCCGAAAAAATTTGTTGTAAATTTGTGGTTTTCCCACAATAGCAAATGTTTCAAATAGGTTGTCTGAACTCACATTTTCCTCTAACCCTGCTGCCTGCTGCTCATTCTCAGTGTACATGTCATCCATCTCCATGGCTGTAGAAACATATTTTGTAATTTAATGCCACAAAAGGTTTTAATGTGAATACATTTTATATAGGAGCAAATTATCATTTGCAATCAATTATTTATCGATCAGGTTACCTTCAGGCTGACTCATCTTTGTTTCAAACATCTGACTGATTGTTATGTTTTGCAAGGCTTTGATGTCTGAAACAATGTCTTTTGACCGTCTGAGGTCATCAATGTGAGCTGATCTCCAGGGGCCTGTAAATATCAACATGTGTTAGATTATTCTCTATTCTTGAAATTATGTGAAAATTTAAATTCACAGGTTATAGTAACCTAACCTCCATGAAAGCCAATGTAGGAGGTCCCTCCTTCCATTCTTGGCAATCTGGTGATAAAGTAGACAAACACCTTGCTTCCCGTGCTCTCCTGAGTTATCTTGTTGATTTCATTAATGGATGAATACCTAAAAATGAACAGCAAAACTCAATATGGCAAAACCACGCAGTATTGCATACACAACAGAGAGGAAATGTTAGACTTACTTTGCAGATGCAATGAGATTGGCACTATGAGAGGCTTCATCAAAATCACACTGAATGATGAGGACCTTGTTGCAGGGTCCAGTGTTACTGCTTCTAGCTGTGATGAAGTTCCTAGAAAAAGACAGGGATTTTCATGTTCAGACTGAGATCATACCTCAAGATCATAGGAGTATATTCTTGCTAAAAATTCTTCAATGCTTTTCTGAACATACAGTATATCCTTTACAAACATACTGCACAATACAGGTGTCAAAATCTCTGAATAGCTTTTAAAAAATCCCATTAAACTGTAAATTCAGTAAGAGTATAATTGCCCTTTGATTTGAAGTTTCTGTATGTGTCTCTTTTGTATAGGTTTCTTTACAACTAAACATCCCAATATTTACTAGAAAAGTAACTATTTTCATAGCTTTGTTTATTGCAGTTTGCTATAGGAGAAAACCAACAAATTTCAGGTGTTATCAAGTTTAAAATGATACGTTCTCCAATATATGAATTGAATGAGATTAATATATAACAAACCTGATCTTCTTCAAGAAGGAGTGCTCTGTGTCAAACTGCTGGAGTGAGAGAAGCTCAACACTGTTCAACATTTGTTCCAGTGGTTCCAAGTCAGATGCTGTCAGAAGTCTGGAGAATGTTGTCACCTATGGTTTAAAATTACAATTATTAAGGCCTTATAAAGACTTACAACTTCAGGAAGATTTTAAACTGGTATTGTATGACAACTTTAAGGTTACCTCTGTGAAGGAGGAGTAGCAATGGCCTTCCTGCCTTGTGTGAGCAAGAATGAAGTCAGCTAAACAGCTGCTTATCTGCTCTTCAAAGTAGACCCTGGCGAGATATTCACTCTCCACTTTGGGAAGGCCTGTGCAGTCCAACCGCACCACTGAGTCTGGTGTAGCACATTTGAGCAGTATGAGTTTAGCCTCATCCAGTACTCTCCTCTCAGAATCTGAGATCTCCGAACTGTCCTTCTCCTTCTCTATAACTTGAAGTACCACAGAAGCACATGTGTCTGAGTGGTAGCCAATGAAGACGTCTGGCGGTTGGTACTTGTAAGTCTGAGCTACTGCTGCATGTTGACTGCTGAGAGACACAAAAAGTCTCACCCATCTCTCCAATTCATCCACCATCCTCTTCTGCTCAGTTTTAAGGACAGTGTTGATGTCCAGGTAGTGTTTCTCCAGCCTGTTGATGAGAGGTATTGGGAACTGTTTGTAGACCACCTCTCTTTCCTCAATGACAATTAGCCGGAAGTCTTTGTGCACCCTGCATTTCACACGGTGGGTTCCCAGTCCAAGGTCCACATATTTCTGTCCTCCCAAGCAGACATAGTATTGGTTGAGGGCATCGTAGAGACTTTCATAGAGATTCTGCAAGTTTAGGAGGACAACTGTTTGACCTGTCTCCATGCAGATCTTTACCCTGTTGATGTTGCGGCAGATTTGGGTATACTCTTGGTCTTTCGGGAAACTGGATCCAAAGATTATTTCTGGCTGACCACTTTCTGAAAAGAAGGTTTGCTGCAGGATCTGTAGGGCTGCATAGTTTTTTGTTAGCACCAGCAGGTACCGACATTCTTCTTCCTGTCCAACTGCCTGAATGTTTTCTTTCACAAACTCAATGGCACTGATGTTCTCCAGGTTGGGTGCAATCTGCAGTCTTTTGGTAAAGACAGTAACTGCATCCACATCATCCCTGCCACTGAAATTTCTCAACACTGCCTTCACGGTTTCCTCTGCCGTGGGTTTCCGTTGAGAAGCCTTAGCCACTGCAAAAATCATCTTAATCAAGCTGTAATAGTCACGTAGGCCAAAAAATCCTTTGCCTTGTTTGCGGCAGATGTTCAAGTAGGCTCTTGCAAAGGGTTGGAAGAAATCCCTGACCTTCTCCAAAACCATTGCATCAGATTTGCATATGCCTTCTGCACTTTTGATGAGTTCCCTCTCATCAGGGTCACCACGGGAGACAAAAATGCCTCTGTTCATCTTTGCAGGGTCTAAAGCCCAGTTGGAGATGCCAATGAATCCAACCTTTTTGTGTGGTAGTGGCTCATCGTCAATGCATCCCTCCTCTAGCAGTGGATGAAGGGTTTTCAGTGGCATCTTTGGAGAGTCCTCAGCCAACCCAATTTCATCAAGAACCACAACTGAAATGTACTCATCCAGGTTCTTTCCTTCCTGGAAGCGTCCGCATTGCTTGAATGTATTAATGATGCCTTCTGGTGTTGAGTGAGGGCTACACTGGAAGGACACCAAATGGATCTGTTTAAGCATTTTGTAGAGGTCAGAATGAGCGGCTTGGCCCTGCATTGCATCTGCCACCAGAGTTTTAGACAGAGATTTTGAACTTCCAGGTTTTCCAACTAAGAAGAGAGGGATTCTTAGCTCAATGCAGAGAACCATCATGAAGACATTCTCTTTGAGGGCGTTGTTTTTTGCAATAGTATCGCCCATTGGCACACCTCTCAAAAGTAAATCCTGCATGAGTGAGATTTCCTGCATTACCTTTGCTGGGCTGTGTGGTAGGCTTTTGCTGATTTTCTGTCTGTATTTTTCCTTATCTTCTAGGCAGGCATGGTAGCACACTCCTATGGCCATGACTAGAGACCAGAGCACAGGGTCTCTGACCTCAGGCTCTCTCTGATGCCTTTCATTTTTCTCAGCATTTTGTTTACTCTCAAATTCTTCAAGCTCTGCAAACAATCTGACCTGATTTTCATAGAACCAAACAAAAGACTGCATGCAGCGTTCTACATCTCGCAGGCTGACAAAGCTGCATTCATCCTTTCTTGTCCGCATATACTTCTGTGAAGCTGAAAGGACATCAGTGATCAACTTGATGTAACTTTGATCAATTGCTTTGTTTTCAACCACTCTTTGCACAATCTGCTGGATGTATATTTTCTCTGTGTGATCATTTAACTGTCCAAAGTCCCACACCAGAGGGATCATGCTTGGTGGCAATGCTTGAACTCTATAGACTAACTGGCGGAGAGGGATAGAGCCAAGCTTTTCATCTGTCTCTTCAGCTCGAACTCTGTACCCAAGACCAGCAGATTCTAACCTCTGAATCATCTCATCTGTGTGCTTTCGGTAAGGGTTGCATGCTGCAATAATCTGCAACCCACATTTGGGTGTCAAACTTTCCCCCTTGACTGTCTTGTCACAAAGGACCTCCTTAATACTGCTGATGGCCTCTGTAGTGTTGGCCTCATCAAAGAAGAGAACAGAGTCAAATCCATAGTCTTGCTTGTTGATAGAAGAAATTTCTTCGGCTTCTCTGACTTTAGTGTAAATCATCTCCGAAGTTGTCCCTCCATGCACCTTGACCAGTTTCATGTTTTCAGTGGCCACTCCACTCCTGCGCAACTCACAAAGGAATTTGATGAGCCTTGTCTTACCACACCCCGTCTCTCCCATGATAATGACAGGGATGCCACACCTGAACCGCATATGGATTGCCAGCATCTTCAGTATGTTGTCAGTTGTGAGCTCATATGTTTCATCAGGGTCAAGAGGCCATTGAATACCAAGAACATTGCAGATTCGCTCGATTTTCTCCCCTCTTGGAAGGCCATCAAAGTCGATGTTGAAAGGGACTCTTTGCAGCTTTAGGCCTTCATACAATGCCCTTGTCATGACATTCTTTTTAATCACCCTTCCAGAGGTGGGCTCAATGGCATCAACAGAGTTTTGTTCATTGAGCTGAAGATGGAAACCAATGAAGGTCATGGACACATGGTCATCATTAAAAAAGATGTATGGATGTGGTTCTGTTTCCCATCTCTTCCTAATCAGAAAAGGAGCCAAGTCTTCATCTTGGACACCAGTCAGGTCCATCTGCAGCCTGCCAGGACTCTGGTCAGAGATGCTGAGTGATGGAGTGGCAAAGTCCTTTGCCATCAGAATCATGAAGTCCACCACAAAGGTTTTGAATCCAGTTAGTGTGTCTCCAGTGAAAGTGGCGTCACAAAAAACAGATGTCTCACAGTCTTTCAGCTGAAGGTTAAGGAACCATGCAAAATTTCTCAGTTCTGCCCAGGATGGGTCCATAATTCCACAGTGCATGAGAAGCATCTGAAGACATTCCACGTGTGACCCTTCAATATCCTGATATGTGAACACATCAAGATCACTGTGGTTATGAAAACGTGTGAGATACTGGTATGGCCGCTGAAAGGCTGCACTCCTGAATTCTTCATCATCCATCAGTGGGTCATCAGGGCTGACAACGGTAGGATCTTCTTGCTTCCTCATCTCTAGCATTAGCACCTCTTTCGGTGGTCGGCAGAAAATATTTGGAAACACGTATGTGAATGTGCGGTTCACAGTTTGAGCCTATGCAGAAAAAGAGATGAAAACACAACACAGAGTGAGCAACGATTTACAATCAGATGACAAATGATTAGTGTTAGTGGCAAACTCGTACCTGCCGTGAAGCATTTCTGGTTGACTTGACAGTCGGCTCTAAAATCTCTATGACATACAGCTGCTTGTCGCTGCACTTCCACGTCTTTCCCTCAGAGTCCATCAAATAGCGTAGAATCAACAATTTGAAAAGAAACTCATGGAGACCTTTCTGCACCTTTTTAAATCACATAAAAACAGTCCATTAATACCATATGTAAGCTGCCGAGACATGTCCTATTAATAAGGCTACATTACACTATGCTAAAGATTAACTTGAGACTCATTATTACCGATGATGTGATGTCAAAATGGAACATCATGAGTTCTTTCCCCTTGGGTGTGTTCAACAGAGATTGAAGGATGACATTCTCATCCACATTAGGTTCAATCAAGCGAATGCATTTCATCATTGATGACTTTTTGGTTGAGTGTTTCAGTTTTTCATACAGTCTCTTGATGTAGAGAGATTTACCTGCAATTTTTTACAAAAAAAAAAAAAAGGTCATTATGGTAGGTATGAATAATCTTAGAAGTGAAATATTCACCATCAATGAAATGTACCCATTTGAAAGAGTTGAGTACTGTAAAATATATACACACCAACACCAGCCCTTTTGGATGAGACGACACCAACACAGAGTCGGTCTTTGAATGTAGCTGCGGCACTGCATTTATCTGCTGGAACAACAAAGTGTTTGTGGAGGTACCACTGGATCCTCGTCAATGGCTCCTGGGGAATCATGTGCAATCTGTACTGGCTGAAGGCTGAAGGAAGGTAAGCATGTTCTCTTTCCGTGCTGCAGATGATCACAAGTCTGTAGTCTTTCCTGCTCTGCATTTTCATTCGCTGAAAAAAGTTCTCAACTTTAGAGCTCACATCATAAGTGAGCAGATCTCCATACAGTAGAGAGTATATCTTCTGTCCCCTGTAGCCTGTGCTGAGACAGCGTCTGAAGAATAGCTCCACCTGTTCGTATGGTGTTGAGGAGTTGCACAGAAGGACCTCATCATAGGTGGGAAGTGTCTCGTCTTCGCTACTCATGTAAATGGAGATGCAAGATGTCAAGACCTCATCGTGCGGGCAGACAATCAGGTTTGGATTTCCGGTGGCCAGGCCTTCAGGTAGCTGCCTCATTATGAGATTCCCAATTTTATCATCAGAAATGTCTTCTTCACTTTCATCTTCTTCACTCTCATCTTCTTTGTTGGCCAGTATTTCCAACAGTCTTCCAAGATTTTTTATATCAAGAATGTGCGGAAGAAAATTCTTCATGTCTTTCATGTAAGCATTCCATATGAGATCAAATTTTTGCGAACCATTTGCTTGTTCCACAAGACTAGGCAGAGGATCCAATTCACTGGTGAAATCTGGGTCTCCCAGCTCAGTTCTTGGCACCATAACAAAAGTCTGGAACTCAATATCCTCATTTTGCTCTTCTGGTTTGGTTAGGATTTCATACTGTAGTGCATGCCAGACCTGCCTCAAGTCTGAGGCTGTGCAATTTGGCTTGACGAAGGAGAGCATCATGAGAACTTGGTCCTCCACATTGGTCACATTTTGTTGACTCAGCTTGCTGCACAAGTAGACAATCTGTTCGGCTGTATAGTAGTTCAGATAGTAATGCTGGGATCTCTGTTTGTCCACAAAATCCCTCCAATAGTCTAGGCATTTCTCCATTTTCCTGCAAAATTCAGGAAGCTGCTCCTCTATGCTGCCCTCCACAATGACAACACTTACAACACTGCCAAGGTTGAAGTCCATCATAATGCTGGGTTCCTTGCTGCTTAAAGAGCAGTTGATTTGCGCTTCCCAGTGTCTGAACAGAGGATTCCCAGCAGTGTAGAGGGCAATGAATGCCTCAGCTAGTCTTTGAACACTGGCAAAAACCTGAAAAATAAATACAAACCTACAGTCACATGCAACTTTTTATCTTTTTTTGTATGTACAGTATATTCAGGAGGCCTACAAGCTTCCAGCACCAGGGGAGAACAATTTCATATTTACAATCTAAAACAGTTATGATTAATTAATGACACATTACATATTCTCTTAGTTCACCTGTGCTAATGTCTTGATCTAATGTAGGTGATTCCATATTAAGTGCATTGTTAAGTTGTTAAGTAACTAAGCAATCACTGTTGATGTCAATAAATATTATTAGCTCTGTCCCTTTCAAATTTGCTAAAAATACTTTCTTGCCATGACCTATTATTCCATTAATTTTAGTATTTTATTTATTATTTTAATTATTGTTATCACTGTGTTCTTATTGAATTATTTCAATATACCTCTGCAAAGTGATCAACTTCATTCTGCCCTTGATCCCCTTTCCCAGACATGAGCATGAGTTTGTTCTGCAGCTCCCGCAGGTCCTCGAGAGAGTAGCAGCGCATCTGCTGACCTTCGTCATGCTCCTCTGGGATCTGCAGCTTCAGGGCGGTGTCAAGACTCAACTGGATTGAAAAACAGAAACACACACATACATCATTTTGTAGGAACTTTGTTCTCAGAGACAACCTCTGGGCTGCATGGACATAGGGATGCCATCATCTTTGATGTTGTTATTTACCTTTTTTACACTTTGTGCACTGATCAGGTAGATACCCTTGTTGTTGATGGCTGATGCTAAAGAGAGAGATGACAGCTCCACTGACCCATGACTGTCTTTCACAGTCTTCAGCCATTCCAAGTGGCGTGCACTGTCCCGCTACAAAAGAAGATAAGATTCTTAATTGGGCTGTAGTTAATTCCCTTTTATATGTATTATCTATTATCAATGTATTTCAGACAAGTTTTCCCTTCAGCAAAATCTTAACCAGCAAGGTATTTGTAAATTCTGAGTGAATGAGCGTAAAACAATCTCAATATCTGGAGTCTTCTCTAGTTTAACTTTGCACAAATTGTCGAGAATAATGTAGCAGAGAAGTAGAAAACCCAAAACCATCTGCCTCTGTGAGTTAATGTCCATAAAGCATCCCCAACTGTCTGTGAAGTTATAGTGGCAACAATAAATCTACTAGTGGCATCAGCACTAAGTCACTCTCGTTGTTAGGTAAAGAACAAAGACAAAGGCAGAATTGTGATACTTTATCAATATGAGGATTTTTAATAGTAGTATTAGCAAATAGAAATGCCAAATGCTTACCAGTTTTTTTGGCAGGTTGCTGTCATTCTCCAAAGCTCTCCAGAGCTTCTTGAGTACCTCTTTGAAGGCCTGAAAACCAGAGTCTGGTTTGAGCTCATATAGCACTGAAGAGTAGCCGAGGACAGCATCATGGAAGCAAGCGACACGATCCACGTCCATGTCATTCTCTCCCGCAGAGATGGAAGCCAGGTCAACGAACACTTTCAACTCATTTATATCTGAAAAGAATTAAAGTACTTTGCCTGAACCAGCATTGAATTAAATTGGCATTGTGACTACAGAAGATAAGAACTATTCTTACCTTCAAGAGCATCTTTTACCCATTTTACAAAGTGTCCTCTGAGTCCCACCTCATATAGGCAGAGTCTGCGGGGCTCAGTGATGTCCACCAGAACCATCTTTGCCTGCATCAAGTCATTGTCAATTCGATTGAGCTGCTCGCTCTGAAAGTCTGCATGATTCTGAAGGGAGAAGAGAGTCAAAAGTTAAAATTGTTTTTTTTCCAAAATAAGTTGAGTAGCTCGGCACTGGGGAACACACCCATTAAGGTTTACTGTGCTGTCTAAATCATTGCTTATAGAAGAAAGACACTTTCTGTTCTGTTGTTTTGACTCTAATCATCGTACTTCTGTGCATTATCTTTACACATCTTCAAATACAGTAACTTAATGCATATGTCGAATGCAGAGGGAGTGTTTTAGCCTGATGAATTTTCACGAGTAATATTTTTGGGTGCAATATACTTAGTTCAAAACATGGCCACTTACAACTTCTGTGAGTGTCTCCAGAACCTTGAAGTCCCCTTGTAGACGAAGTGTCTCTTTGACCCTCATTATAATTTCAGCTGAAGCCACAGCTAGATGGAGCTCATGATACTGCTCGATCTGTTGAACCCTGGTATGGATCCACTGTTTGTCAGTCGATTTATCAACTCTGCACATGATGTCCAGGTCTTGTGCAAGCTCTTCATACTTGCCCTTGTAAGTCCTGAAGAGCTGGTTTACCTCCTCAAGCTTTATACTGCCATTCTTCAGACAAGTGTAGATGTCTTTGTAATTAGCAAAGCAAGGCTTGAAAATGTCATCATGTATAATTTCTGGTGTTGCCATAATGTCTGCTACTTCTTGTTCATCAGAACTGTCGTCTCCCATTTCTTCAGTGGCCAGGAGTTTGGCTTGTTTCTCCCAACACACTTTGAATATATAACTGTCTCTGAAGGTGTACAGGGCCTCTGCCATGGCTCTGATTTCTTCATCCAGATTGAAGTAGGTGACAACACCAGTCATGTCGGAGGGCATTTGGTCTAACTGATGAACCTCCATGAAATGGTTCAGGGGCATGTTCTCAATGTTGACCTGCTGTCTCTCTTCCATGTCGGCAACATCAACTATCATGGAAATTATATGGAACATGGGAATAAACATGTGTTACATTTGCATGATCAAACCAAACTGACTGATTCTCCTGACACGACCACCATACCTGTCATATGTTCCTCAAGTTTGTGGCTCATTGTTAAGAGGATGTCCACAAGCTCCTTCTCATAGTACACAGCATTCACTTCGTCTTGTCTGCACTGTAACAGCCTCCTCATTTTGCCATTGTCCTTGTATTGTTCATTCTCAGAGAGGCAATCTGTTAATATCAAATCACACACACAACATCTCAATTTTTCTATTAGGCCAGTGAATGCTATCATATGAATTAAGCATGTTCTGGGTTTATGTATTATTAAATGTTTAACACATTTCATGGAAAATCTTTGATGACAAGCAAACTGTTATTACCAATCTTCAGCAGTTCTAAGAAGGTGTCTCTCCTCTCCAAAATGATTTTAAGCAGGCTGGTCTTAATGTTTCCATGGACCAGTTCATCGTTGATGGCTTTGAATGATGATATGGCTATAGCAATTCTGTCCCTGGCATCTTGAGAGAGCTCCTTGATCAGTTTTTCTTCTGCGCCTGCAATGGCAGAAATTACATGTCAGTGTTTTGTCTTAAACCACATCAATGATTCCAATGCTTAACTTCTGCCATGTTTTTCTACTGTTGGAGGGTGTTTGCTGACAGGGCGTCACTCTATTTTTTACCATTATATTCTACCTTCCTACCCTACAGAATTTCTCTATTTGGTGTGCATGTTTTAATGGTTTATTTTTTCCTGAGGAGATACCGTGTAGTTGGAAAATGTTTTTGGCGGCAGTCCAGGAGAGGAGGTGCTGAAGGACAACTTCTTCATCTTCCTGATAATTTCCTTGATGGTCCCTTGGCCAGGATTTCTGGATAATGGCTGAGATGAGATTCCCAAACTTCCAGTTTATCTGGAACCTCTCAAACAGCTTTCCCTCAGACTTGTTCTGCATGTGAGGTAAAACAGCCATAAACAATACTGCGCATCTTTTGCAGTTACTTTTATTCCTATATAAGAAAATTCTCCTGGGTAAAGATTTCATTTGTAATTCTCTCATTTTTGTCTATAGAATAAAGTTGTTATTTTCTTAAATATGGTCAGGACTGTTGAACCATGAACTATGCCACAAATATATGCACAAAAGTGAGTGAAAAGTCTTCATACCTGGCACAAAGATGTAACAGCCTCAAGAGCACACTTCTCAATACTAGTAGCAACGTGTGGATGGGATTCACGGAGGTCCTCTATCTTTTTGCAGTAGAATTCAATTTGATTCAGAGCAGATTCCTAAAACCAGACAGACACAAAAATATATTAAGTATTTTATAGTTTAAGCAAAAAAGAAATTTACAGGGATCTGAAAAAGATGTTTCACCTACCTGTTTGTACTTGCCCTCAAAGTCCTTTGTGAATGTCTGTCTCCATTGTTTTGTGCAATCTTCATCGTTGAAGTGGATGGAGATTATGTTGTTCCACATCTGTAAAACACAGCCAACAAAAAGGAAGCATTTTCCAGCTTTCTCTTCCAATGATGGATTGTGAGTATCCATATGTATTCTATGTGCTTTATTTACAAAATATAACAAAACTGCTCACTTCAATCTCCGCTGTGGCCTCAACTTGGTATTTGGATAGCAGAGCCCGGTTGAGCAAAGGCTGTCTGAAAGACTGACTGATCCAGTCTCTCATAGTGTCCCTCGCCTGAGAGATCAAGTCTTTTCCATAATGCTGCTCTCTTTCCCCTTCTTCAGTCTCCTAAATGAGAAAAGCACAGTATTTGATATTAGCAAGACTTAATTCTGTCTGAAATGCTAACAGCTTGCCCTATAAGACTCACGTCACATACCTGTTGCTTGTTACAGTGAACAAAGTCTGACACTGATGCAACCAGATTCATACAAGCTACAGGAATATCAAGGTAGTTCTGGTTATATGATGCCGGTTTGACTCCTTTGCAGAGCTTCTCTAAAAGTTTCACTGCTGTTGTTAGGCACCCTCTCCTGTAAGCCTCGGTAAAATGACTATGACAAACAAAAACAAGACCAGAAGATTAAAGCATGACATTTGATAAACAGGTTACCTTCCAAGTAGAAATTTGAGTTCATGATCTGCATAGCAATACAGTAATAAAAGAATATGGAAAGAACACAAGTCTTGAAATGTGAACTGTCTGTACAAAAACAATTTAACTAACAAACAGAAATGATCTGTCTGTGTCTGTGACTTCATGCCTGTATGATTCAATTGAAAATCAGCTAAATTTAGAAGAGAAAATCACCTGTATTTTTCCTCAATGAGGTGTCCTTGGATATGAACAAGAATGTCAGACACAGTCTGTAAAAAAAAAAGAAATCCAAGAACATTAATTAATGTAATGAAACATACTATAACCCCAAAATATATTCTTTTTGATTAGTGTTTCCAACTTCACCTGGAAGTTACTGTAGGAAATATCTTGAGGAGCTTTGTTGGTGAAAACATGAAGCATGTCCAAAAGCTCAGTGTTAATGCTGGTGACACACTCCATCAGTCCATCAAATGGCATCAAGTACAAGCAGGATCGCACAAAAAGCGCATCCACCTCCATCAGGTGACTGTGACTTTTCACCACATTCACCAATGCCCTGAAAACACAAGAGTAAGTAAACACATGTACAGCAATATCCATCTATTTCCAAATAAATGCACTGTACTTTAGCAAAGGATGGGGGACTCTTACTTCCTCTGTTGACTGCTCATGCATGATGAGGCACCCATTTCAAGGCCTTGCAAACCTGCCCAGGATACGCCGTACTTCAAGTTTCCAGAAGTTTGTACTTCAAATGGCTTTGTGGTGCCTTTGAGGAGGTGGAGGAGCGGAAGTACCAGAATCCACCGGGGCATCCCCTCTTTTTTCACAGCATTTATCAGAGACACCAAGTTTTCTGGCAGACTACAACAAAGATCATTTTATGAGCATCTGAGCAGGAAATTAATGATTAGCACAAATACAAACAGTAGGTTATTACTCTTTAGTCAGTAGATCATGACTGTCATTTTAATTTATTGATAATTACTGGATTATTGAAAAGATTAGGTACCTACTTTTTGAGAATAAATACATTCTGTGAAAACTCTGCCCAGTACTGAAGGAAATCATCTTTGTTGAGTTCTGGAAGGCACAGTGCAGTGCAGAGCTGATGAAGTTCATAGCTATTCAGTCTGATATCATGCTGTCTACACACACAGAGCATGATTACAGCTGCCCTCATGGGATCCTGAGTGTAGCGCATCTTCCCATCTCCATCCTTCAGCAACTGAGGAATCACGTTTGTCAGCATGAATTCCTTTAGCATTGTCCTCACCTAAGAAATGAAGGTAGTTTAAGATTACCTTACCTGGGTGTTTCTAGACAATGTATAATGCTGCTGTGTGAAGAATATGAACTTGTAAACTTACATTATCTTTTCCATAGTCTAAGGAGTACCATTTCTTTTGTCTCTCCTCATATACAAAAGGCTCCCCATAAACCTGAAAGAACTGATTCAGCTGGATCAGAAAACTTCTCAAATTGGCATCAGTCCAGCTCCGAAGAAGATCAAATATGGTCTCCAGCATTATATTCCCAGCAATCTCTCTTCCTTGAATCAGTTTCTTCCTTTGATCAGGCCAGATGGTTTCTTTAAGGGTGTCTGCCCAGCGTTTGAGCACGTTTTTTGATGGCTGTGCACAGATGATGTCATCATATTGATGCCAGTCACCTTTTAGAAATAAAAATATGACAGAGATTTCAGAATAATCAGGATATAGTATTCAAATGATGTTACCAAGCAGGCAGATGTAATTACAAATGGCCTCAGTGAAAGTTTAATTTACCTTCTTCATTGAGGAGGTGGGGTTTCACAAACAAACATCTGTTGGTAGTTTGCTGTGTAGAATCCAGTTTGTATATGAACTCATACTCATATTCGCCCTTTTTATTCCTATAGACAACATATTTGTACGGTATCGACACAGACTCAGCTTCAGTTTTGCTTGTCGGCAGTCTGCCCTCGACCAGAAACCCATGTTCTCCAAGATTCCTGTGTGACAAGGAAAATAAATTTAAATGTACATGGTGTTATGTCAGTGACCAGCTGTCACAACAGGGCGAGTGGGTGCGCCCAGTGCTGTGACTGGCTGTACCTGGCAGTGGGGATGGGAACAGGTTGGGCGCTGAAACAAAACTTAGCTGGGTTCATAGCAGTTGGCATGTAACAGGTCAAAGTTTTGTAACAATTTAGCCATCGTGTCAACCTAATAGTAATTGTATTTTATGTTTGTATGTAAGAAAATTTTACAGAAAATGTTTTCCAAATTAAAATTGGATTTTAGAAGAATTTTTTTTGTATGTATCATTGTTTGATGTGCCCATATATTAGGCCACCATCTGAACTTCATTGACTACTCATTTAAGAATACGTACCTGGTCACAAACAACTCAACTGTATCTTCATCCCATGTCCCAATATGCTTCCCAGCCCTGATGAAGACACGATCTTTTTCTGGATCAAATTTGAAATCCTTTGAGAGAACTGCATGGAAGTAAATGGTGAGTCTGTCACGTGTAGCAATGGTCTTGTTCCTGGTTATCCTAAAAAGCAAAAACAAATTAATACACATAGAGCAAAGAAAATGCACAGACCTATAACTGGCACAGTGATCTTAAGCAAATGTGTGCAACCATCTGAGAGAACTTCACCTTTTGGGTGGCGGGACTGCTGGGGTGCCGGATTCTGTGTTGTCCTTACTGCTGTCTTTACTTCCCTTGTCAGCGTCTGAGGTTTGTGCTGCGGTCGAGTCCTGCCCGCTCCCAGACTGCTGAACCTCCATGTGCTCTACTGTCCCCTCCGGGTCCACACTGGAGCCTGCTCTGTCAGCCTATACAAGTAGCATTAAACATACGTGTTAAATACACCTTAAACTCATGAAAATGAACTCATGTGCTTTCTCCACTGAAAGAATAAAATGTAGGCTTCTGTTTGTCAATAACGATTGCTGTTCATACATTTTAGTCAGCATTACCTTTGACGGTGTTTGAGGGCCAAAAACCATCTTTTGTCCAGCTGCCACAGGCTGCTTCTGTTTCTGGTCCTGCTGACTCTGTCCGTTCTGTTTGTTTTGTCCTGTCTGTTTCGCATTCGGCTCCAGGTTGGCATTCTGGTCCAGTGAAGGTTGTTTAGTGGCGGCCGTATCTTTCTTGTTCTTTGAGTTTTTTCTGTTAGTATTTTGATCTTTAGGGTTAGTGGCCTTTGTCCCTTTGCCTGAACCTGACTGAGAAGTCGTACTCTTGCTGTCCTCTGAGGTGGGACGTTGAGTCGGAGTGTCAGCTGGTGCTGTCTCGAGTGTCTGATCTTGAGATGATTTCGGTGCATTGCTCTCTCCCTCATCAGGGTTACCTGGAGCTTTTTCAGACTGCCTCACAGGTGTTGCCTTTACTGTGGCAGCAGTCTGAATGGCTTGTGTGCCTTCAGATGGTGCAGCAGTAATGTTAGCTGCTAAGGAACTAGGCTGGCTCTCTACCGAGGAGGACCCATCTTGGAGTGAGTCTGGTGTTTCATCCATTGCATTATCTGAGCTTTCACTGTCAGAAGAATCTCTTCCGTCCTTTGTCTTCTTTCCCTGGTTGTCTCCCACGGAGAGATGGGACAGATCAGAGTGGCTTTGATCTTGGTCTGATGACAAGGTGCCATCTTTCTTCTTTTTGTTCTTCTTCCTCTTTTTTTTCTATAAAGACCAGAAGGTAGAGAGTCAGTCTTACAAACCGCTTTACTGTTAATGTGAAACCATGCCACAGTCTTTAATCAAAATATAGTCTACATATTCTTAGTATTATTGACAGAATAATATTTGAGATTTCTAAAAATCTAAACTATTTCTACTAAAAGCTATTGATGCGAGTACATCATAATTTACATATCATTAGTAGAATTGTTGGACTTGAAGTGTGTCTTTTTAACTTTTGTTTCAATGAACATGTCCCGGCTTTCAACTAATGTCATAATCCACTGTCTGAAGTAACTAAATGTAAATGTAAAACAAACCTTAAGATAATTCTCTATTTATAGGAAATAATAGAAAGGGATGATGGCACTCTGACTTAACTCTTGCATAAAGATTATCTGCCTTCTAGAATAACTTTTTAAGTTTGGTAGCTGCTGAATTTTGCCAACGCTGATAAACAAAAATACTAGGCAGCAATGGCAAATTGCATTTAAAACAGAAATGAGATGTTTTTAAGTTATAACTGAGAGATCATGAAGTCACTGCAGACCGAAGGTAACTGCCCTTAGACTTATTAGAAGCTAAAAACTGAAGAGGGAAGCAACGCAGTGAGAGTTACACTCACCTTTTTCTTTGGGTTGCTGATTGTCTCATCATTCGGTCGTTTGGGGAATTTATTGGATTCATTGCCGTCCACAGGTGGGGCGTTTTTCTGTGACACTGATTTCTCAGCTGTAACTTCCGAGTCTGCTACCAAGGATTTGGGCTGATCGCCTGTATCTGGATTAAAAAAATATGTGGCATGTAAATCAGGCTGCATCGAAAGACATGTGAAAATCACTGTGACTAGTAGAATGAATAATAACTACACAGCGGTGTATGCTCTGGGAGTTATCAGTAGTGTATTGCCATAGACTAATTTTTAATGAATGAATACGATCATAACATAGAAAAGATAGGCATTCATGTGTTATTACTGTGGACCCATCTGGGCCTTTTATTTATTTTACTTGTGTTTTATTATTAGTTACAAGCAAAACACCTAAGCTTGATCATTATGGCTCAAGTTTGCATTTCCCCCATGGGCTCTGAATAAAGTAGGTCACAATATAGACCTTTATTTCAAATGTAAATCATACTCAGTGTGTAAAGACACTGTTTGTTTAATCCCAACCAGTCCTACTGCCTGCAACAGTGTGGGCAGATAATGCAGAGATGCTGCCATCTTGAGGTAAGAGAATAACACTAACACTTGAAAACCACTTGTTTTATTATTTTTATGTCAAGCACTTTGTAATTTTGCTTTTATATGTTCTATATAAGTAATGTGATGTAGGCTTATGTCATGACAATATACAGAATAAAGGTTTTAAATAGCAGCACCACTTTTCATCATTCTTACTTTACATACAAGTTGTTACATTTATCATTTAGGGAGACAGTGACGTTTAATTAAGTCTGGACAGCTTTATGTTTAAGCCAATAATTGTGACAGGTGATAATGCAGTCCCACCCAAAAAACATACACTCAGCCCTCTATTAATCAATTAGCCCCCTGTTAATCAATGTCAATGTACAGTATACCGCATATGTCCTCCAAATTATATTCTGGATGCTGTATTAACAAACATGACAACATAGTCACTCTTTTATACATTGTGTGGACCTCATTAGTCAATCCTGTAAGTAAAAAAAAATTAAAAATTAAACCAAATGTCTAAATGAATCTCTTACCCTGTGTGTTTGCAGGTTGGACCGACAGCTTCTGGCCACACTCACTGCAGAACTTGGCTGTCTTCTCCACAATATTATGGCCACATCCTGGGCCTGGACACTTCATCTTCAGACTTCAGTGATCTCTGCAAAGGAAGAAACAAGTATAACTAGAATGTACCTAATGGTCCCACCCTGTAGCAGATTCCTTTCACTTTCAATTTTGCCAGTTGAGGCCTCAGGAGACAGTGTTCAGCTCTGCAAAACAACTGCCCAAACTTGTTTCTTTCATTTGGACTTTGAGCAGTTTTACCCAACAACTGATCAATAAACATTTCGTTTAGTAATTGAAATGGAAAAGTGTCCGTTAGACACTGCACCCCCACCTTCAGTCCAGCTAACTAACATCCAATAATAAACTCACGTCAGCCCAAGAAGAGAAAAACTAAGAGGTCTCACTGCGCACTAGAATATAACAAGTTCCTCAAAAAATACTTGACGAGCCCCTGAGGCTTTAGAAAGACAACACTGATCAAAACTAGTTAAAAGAAGAACAATTAGTACTAGTATTAGAAGTATTCTTCTGGAGAAAATATAAAAACACTTTTTTAAACATGCCTATCGATAAAATATTTAACACATGCTGCTACACCAAATTACCTTTCTCATGATGCAAAAGGCAGTAGATAGGCTAGGCAGTGTATTTTATGAGAGGATTTTATCTGTGCTCCTTGTCCATATAGATGGTAGACACTCCAAGTTATGCAGTAACTGTTAAAAAGCTGAAACACTTGTAAAACAATAAAATTATGAAGTATATAACTAAGGGGAATTAGTTTTTATGTTATAGGATGAAGAGTGTAAAATGTATCACTACTGGTTTTGTTATTTGTTAAGAATCACTAGTGAAAATTACAAAAAGGGATTCAAAAGGCCCTATCACTGGATGTATACTTTATTTCCTTTTTAGGACTGGTAATCACAGCTCTGCTCTCTCTTTGTTGAAACCCTCGGGACTTCTGGCTACACCTTGAGGAAACAATTTGCTTGAATGTTTAAACCCACAGAGGGCAGTGCTGTGATTGACTTTTATGCACTTTGTCCACACGTTTTTGTGAATCTCTTGTCTCATATAACTGGTTCATCTGGGCCAGTATAAAAAAAAGGACAGACACATTTAATTCTGTGCACACTAAGTTTATGACTCCCAACAATGCGTAAACATATTTCCATGTCTGCAAATTAATACTGTGATGTGCAGGGGATAGGCTTGGCAATGTACTTATTTATACAGGATGCCTGTTTTGTGCTCCAAATTGTTAAAAATCTGGAACACTTGTAAAACAACACTGTAAAAGAAACACAATGTATAACAGATATCTGTGGTAATATTACTGTGCAGGGAAAATAAAGGAGGAGAAAATATTTTCAAGGACGGTGTGATTCCTCTTCTCAATACAAGGATCTTTGGCTGCATAGTACAGCCAATCACATATTTTGCTTCGTTGATGTGTGCTACGTCACTTCCTGTTTCACTTCTAGCCATGCTATAACATCACTTGACAATAGCAAACTGAGAATGCTAACTAAATAAACACACAGAAGCTATCATTATTATTGCAGTGTCACGACACATTTACCAACTGCAGCAACAGCACACTAAATGAGTGTCCTTGCTACAAGTTGGCAGCGCGTTAGCTAGCTAACTAGCTTGCTAACAGCCAGTCTATTGAGCTGCGTACATTAACTAGCATTAACATTAGCTGGGTCAGTTTTCTCCATGTTTGCTCCCGACTCGCTTTCCAGAAAAACAGGGGACAGTAAAATATGCAGGTACAAGGTCAGGTATCAACCAAATGACATCGCATTTAAGACATCGTATGAGCCAGACTTACTCAGAAGTGTCCTGTGACAGCGAGGTCTGATAGCTACTCCAGCTAATAGGATTAGTTTATTTCTAGTTTGTCACAACGTAAAATGTGACGTTATCACCTCCAGCTTTCTACAAAACAGTAAAAGAAAAAAAACGTGCTAGCAGTCCTACCTGCGCTGACTGTGTCGCGACCTTTTCTTCTGTTTTGCAAAAGGAAAAGCCCAGAAGTCATCTCTGCTGGACCTGCGAAGTACCGGGTACACAGTCACATAAGAGACCTGCAGTCATTTCATTTCCGCATGTCTTGTAAAGTTTCGTTTAGTCAGAAATGGGCGTCATCTAATAAAGTTTCCTTTCTTAATGGCTCATACTAGTATTTTTCTGGGCTGGGGAGGATGGCAGAGCAATTAAGTAGGCCTATCCATGCACAGATGTGGAATGTAACTAAATTTGACTCTCATTATTGTAACCCAGTACCTCCTCAACCTCCTCTAATGGCATTCTAATCAATAATAACATTGATATATAAGTCATTTTTAACACAAACACAGTGATGCTATCTGTTATGGTACCATCCAAGAGGGAAAATGTGCTTTCTTATATTGAATGGTCACCCCTGGAAAACATGATTGGACATTATTGGTGGGGAGTCATGGTCCATAAGAGTGATTTAGTTTCACACGTAGGGATTATGGTATTTTCCTTTAGTATTTCTATTTTTTTATTATGAAACATTTGTCTGTTTCCTACAGGCAAGCTGTCGTAAAAAATTAAGGCGCATAATGTTTCCAAGTCTGTGCAGTATGTAGGCCTAGTCTCCTTAGAAAAGCTTTCATGCAGAGTAACATTGTCACTCTTTGATACTTTTTGGATTTAAAATTTTGGTGTTTTGCCTATCTTTGTCTTAAATGAGTATTGTGAGACAAGTACGTACATGTTTTACCTAATCATGTATGCAGGCTGCTTGTGGCTGTAATTGACTTTCTCTTTGACTTTGAGCAAGGACAAACCCAGTTGGTAGGCTAGTTGTGACCAACAGCATGCTATTGGGAATTCCCCCATGATGCGTTTAAGTGTGTGAAAATGAAACAAGAAAACTGGTCCTTTCCCTGGATCAATACAAGTTAAAACATTCAACAAATAACCCACATTGAAAAGAAAAATAAAACAATAGCTGAAGCTATGTAGAAGGAGGTGTGCTTGCTTCTTACAGCAAACAACCACAGCAAAATGTCCACAAAGTAGCAGCACTGGACCAGTTCCTTTAAGATATTACTTTATAAGCACAGTGTATGTGCCCATCAGCATGGCAAGGTCAGGTTTGTTTCATTTTCATTTCTTTCAACTACACATGAATTCAGGCTGAAAACAGTAAAAACTATGAGTAATGAAGTCATTTACAAGTCAAGACAAAGAACCGGTCCTGAAGTATGTTTGTAGCTCTTGCATAATGCTCTCTCTAGCTAATCCATCAGTCATAAGATAGAAAATGTATAGCCAAAAATATATACTGTGTTGTTTTCTGAGGAAAAAAAGGAGTTCCACACTACCCTGTTCCTGTAAAGTCTCTCAGTAAAGGGAAATACGCTCAGTTTGCAGATGTTTGTTATACTGAGCATGTGATGCGTGTGGGATGACCTTTCATCCTGTTTTGAGCTATGCCTCTCTACAGCTCTCACATGACACCCACGCATCCATTGAGGAGAGTTGTGTTTTGCATGTATTGGAGACAATGGAGGCTCGACACTAACTTGTCTTAGCATGCTATGCTCTTAAACTGTCAGCAGAGGGCAGAATAACCTGGATTTTGAACAAGTTTAGGTAACAGTGCCATGGAGTGCAGGGTCTCTGCAAGTTTTTTGTTTTTTTTGTTCAAACAGACATCTGCACCAAAGGATTTCACAAGTGGACACCAAAGATATCTTGCTGAAACACCCAAGATTGGTGTTGCAGCAAGATATCTTCAGACTCCACTTTAGGCTTGTCAGTTTCATTTAGTGCAGCTACATTACCATGGTAACTTGGACTGCACTCCCAGTTTATGAGTGTGTACATTCAGGCTGTCAGATCCAAAGGTATTGAAACCTGTCTGTTTTCACCATGCAACTCATATAAAAAATTAAATAGTGACAAAAAAATAGCGACAAAGAAATTAGAAAGTCCTGTGGCCATTTAGTGAAAAAAATCATTTTACAAAACATGTATTGAAAAACCTGCATGCACGAGTCAAGTTAAAAATAAAACCGCACAAGTGGATACTATTGAAATAAGAGTAAGAAGAGCTGTTTGCAGGGTTGTTTATTGTTTCAGGTACAGAATACAAGAAGCTATCAAAGCCATTTTGGACACTCAGCTGCAAATAAGAGCTTAAAATTGAATGGAAGGTAGCTTATGTAGTTACTAATGATGAATGTTTGCATATTAAATGGTAGGTGGCAGGTGTATCACTGAAGCCCTGAAGGGCAACCAGGCAGATGTTATGAAAAAAAAAATCTTTAAAATTTCAGTGTAATGAGAGGGAGTTGTACCAATAAAAAGAAAGACCAGTGAACATTAATAAGAGCTGTGAGTAAAATTGTTTCACTTTCACTCCAAGTGCAGTTTTCCCCTGATAAACTCTTCAGTCTCAGTAAAAGCAAACTGCTTCTTTGTACTGTTCCACTGTACAGTGTTTTTTGTTTTGCTCTCATTTGTCCAATATAATAGTTTGTACCTCACATAATTTAATTCCTTTCACATAATTCCATCTTTTACAACCTGATAAACCTGTTGCAATTGTCTGTAGCCTAGTATGGGTATATAATTTTAGTAAGTTACTCTTGGGAACCACAGGAACTAAAGACTACAGAAAGCAAATTAACTTTCACAGTGCCCAAACCACAAAACAAGAGCATCTAGGTACAACACTGAGCACCAGAAAGCATATTCTCTTCGATGAGACGCTGAGATATTTTGCATAATTCTGATATTGACTTTGGTTGCCAGCAGACGTCACCCTCCTGTTAAACTGAGGGAGGCAGACTAGTGGAAGGACATCATCTGAGATGTGTCAAGTTTTATGGATTCTCAATGTGCAGCCAACAACATCACTGCAACTGTAGACATTACGCATATCAAAACATTTATTCCCTGACCAGCATGTTTAACTGCATTTCCCATTTGATTACGTTTTGATGCCAAGATGTGCATCACCTTTACAGACTCAGCTAACATAACACAGTATGAGAGTGGAGGCTGATGGCACACTTTATTTCACATGTTCCAAAATTCATACCTCTTAGGCTACTTTCTTAATTTCTATTAAAGTTTCTGTTGATTGGAGCCTTCAGTGCTGATCTTAAGAAAAAGAACAATGTGTTGTTTTTGACATGTTTTCTTGTTGTCTGGATTATAATATTTATCTTCACTGCAATGCATGTGCAGTACATCCTACGGATACCCTCAAAACATAACGTCAGTACACCTAATACTGCAAAATGGCATGTGTTTGTTCAGTGAGCCTCAATATATGAAGGGTTCAACAGTTGGTTCCTGAAAAAGGAAAAAAAAAACATGTTTGCACTCAAGCTGTGTTAAGCAAACCATTACTGATGAAATGTGCAAGTTCTTGTTGAGCTTTACCTGGACACTGTGCTGTAAATCACACTGCCATCATCATTATGGGAGTCCATCTGCTGCTCCCTGTAGGTGATACAGTCAATCAGCACAGGTTTCTCTAATGCAACATAAATTATTTGAAAAATAGGTAACAGTTGTAAATATATATCTTACATGGTTGGCTTTCTTTTGGTGGGAAAGTCAATAGTTGTGTAGATGAGTTCTACTGTTGCTCCCTCACACCGATTTCCCTCTTGTGATTGGTTATTGTCAAAAATAGGCCAGTTGAGATAGAATGTATTCTGAATATAATAACACACGACAAATTAGTGCAGAAACATTTCCTTCTCTTACATTCCATTCTCCCTTTAGGTTTCTATTCTAAACTACTGCATGATCTTTCTACCCACACGACAAAAACAACCCCCGTGTTCTTTTATGTGATGCCCTGCGTGGATGTGGGTTTAACTTGCTTCTAATAACCTGCTTAACATGTTTGCAGATAACCTCAGTGCAACTAACAGCTTAACCTGTAATATATATGCATACAGTATATATGTCACCCAGCTCTAATTCACATACAGAATCCTAAACACATTAGAACTGTAATAAACTTTAACTATAGCCAATGTAATGATAGTGCCACCTGTGTGTCCTCCTCACAGTCGGGTTCTGGTGCTCTTGTCCTTTTTTTGTTGAGTCTGAAACACATTAACAGACTTTGGAACATCGTCACATGACCGCTGTATATTAGATGTAATAGTGATACAGTGTAAATACAGCTTACCTTCTGACAGCAATAACGGTGGTGGTCACAATCAGAAGCACAGCAACAGTAGCAATGATAAGTACATCTTTGATAAATGTTGGCAAATTTTCTGTGTAACAAAGGCAGCGTGTTAGCTCGGTGACAGCACAAGAATGAAGTCCTTTGATCTAATCAAATCAAAATATGTGACACAACATAATCTACTCAAAAGGGATTGTTTCAATTAAACTTTAATGATCCTTAAACAATGAAAACTGTAAGACCAACTTTTCAAGCAACCGTTGATCATGATTGAATCAGACAAAGACAGTAAAGGACATGAGGCATGTAAATCAACTTACCTTTTATCCTTAAAGTCACAACAGAGGAGTTTTGACTTCCATGTTTGTTGGCGGCACTGCATAAATACTGGCCACCAACACCAGAGACGAACACAGACTGGTGTCCAACAGCCATAATATTATGATCATCATCTATCTTAAACCAAGTATAATTCT